>PVLC010018155.1:0-33305 GCA_004027655.1 Graphiurus murinus
AAATTTGTGGATGAAATGAAAGATAGTCTCAAATCTTCTTTGGTTTTCCATCTGAGAGACATGAAAACTTTCAGAAAAAGGAATCCTGTGGCATTTGATGGTGGTATTTGGAACCAAGAGTGGACCTTGCAGCATTTATGAGTGTTGTACCAGAACTGTTACAAAATGCTTACAGCTGCTATTCAGGGGAATCTCCCCTGAAGCCGCATGTGTGATTCTCCTATTTCAATCACTCTTCTAATTATGACTCTGGGGGAACAGGCTGAAGCGGATGGGTTCATTAGAAAGCATTGACTGTGCTTGTCTGGTACGACTGCTCTTTCCTCCAGGGTCTGGGCACAGCTTTGCTTCTCCTTCCTCTGCTGCTCCTCTTCTTCCCATCAGTATGGAGAAGATTACTCAGCAGGTGAAAGCGCTGCACACTGAGTTTTAATAGGAGAACCCCTCCAGTCATAAATAAATTCTGCTTAGAGTATAGGTGGTTGTAAGTCTGAAGTGAAATGTCACTATGGCATTTCAGCACTTTTAAGAGGAGCCTTAGGGGTCAAATAAATCATAGAACAAGACTATAAGACCCTGAATTTGTCTTAACATATAATCTGAATGGATGATTCTGTTTTATCACACCAGAGGCCAAGTTCCTTGTGAAGCAGCCACAAAGAAGATAAGGTGGGCTTCTGGATGAATACGATTTGAGAGAAGAGTATTAGAAGACTTAAAAGAGCCTGTTCCCCACCTGATCCCTGCCCGAAGCCAGGGCTCTGGTCATTGGTGCAAGGTAAAGATAAACATGGCTGCTTTCTCTTGATAACCTAGGCCAACCCTAAACAACTGAGTCTAGGGAAACTCCAGGTTATATAAATGGTGGTATGTGCCAGTCTAGCATATCCCAGAGTGGGTATCTCCATGGTCCAAACATCCCTACCAAATATGTAATCATGGTATGCATAAGTCAACTCTCATCTTCTTTAATAATGTCAGCTAGTGCATAGTCTCCATTGTCCTTGAGTAACAGGCCCATCATATAGCAGGGAGAAACAGCTAAGATTGCTGAATTAAGGAAGAGATGTTGTGCAAAAGAAATGTTGAAGTTAAAAGACAACTGACCATCGTTCAGTTGATTGGACTGGGACCCAGACCCTAGAACTTGAGCATCTCACCAGTCATTAACTTATACTCCGGCTTCAATCAGGTGTTTCCTGTGATGCTGCAGCCAGGAAATAGCAATTCTCTTGATTTGGCATTTGGGAAATTGCTGCGTTTTGGAACTTGGCTCTGATCTTCTTTTTGGTATTTGCCTGATCCTAACTCTTGAAATTGTCCCTGTTCTTAGCTCCTGCTGTCTTAGATTACTCCCTGCAGTTAAGAACATTATCAATCCCATAAACCCACTCCTTATGCTCTGACAACTGATACTATATTAAGTTGAAAGGAAAATCTTAGGCAACTCTTTATTTTTTTAAATTTAATTTTATTTTTTTAATTGCTGCATTGTAATCATACATCTTTGTTAGGTACAAGCTGATAAAGACATATATGCACACATTTCTCATTTAACCCTTCCCCAATTCCCTCCCCATTCCCTTGCCCTCCCTCCTTCTCAAGTTTAGTTTAGTGATTGACTTTGATGTATTCGTGAAAGTACATCATGTGCATTAGGGTGTCCCCTCTCCCCCAATAACCTTCCATTAAGTCAAATTCTTTGCTCACCTAAGATTTCTCCTTCTTCATCTGGAGTCCCTCTTATGCCCCATTTTCTCTCTAGCTTCTGCATATTAGGGAGAGCATACGATTTTTCACTTTTTGTGACTGATTAATCTCACTTAACACAATGTTTTCCAGTTTCATCCATTTCTCTGCAAATAACATGATTTCGTTCTTCTTTATGGCTGAGTAAAATTCCATTGTGTACATATCACATAGTTTTGTAATCCATTCATTTGTTGATGGACATCTTGGCTGCTTCCATAGTTTGGCAATTGTAAATTGTAGGCAACTCTTTAGAGTCTTCATGTGAAACTGTATTTCAAGTAGTATACCAAACATAATTTTTAAAAGTCATATATATTCCACCAGTTTAAGTACAAAAGCAGTAAAAGTGCATTGTATTGTTTCTAGGGCTTCTTGGAAATTTCAAGTGAAAAGCACTTTTTACTTTCTGGCCAGCCAAGAGCTCCAGCTGATTTCAGCTGCTATGACTTGGTGTGTTAAAAAACAATTCCAAAGAATTCTGTTATCAGTAATGATATGCAGCCTGGCATAAACCACTTGACAATATCAAAAGAGATGGTATCATATGAATGTAAAAGGGAGCAGAATGCAATTCTCTTTCATGATTTGGCCAGAAAAAACAAATTACATTGAGTGACCCAAGGCAACCTGATTTCATTTAGACCCCTGCTTCTTATACACATTTCAGTTCTGGCCCAGAAAAGAGATTATAAAAGAAAGGTTATGGGGGCTTGCAGAAAGGAGACCCTATCCTTTTCATTTTGATCTGATTTATGAACTGTTTAAACGATTTCCCAAGGTCTGCCTTCACAGTCTCTTGCCTGTCTGATAAACACTGCACAAAAATTCTGCTGGTCTGCAAAATCTGAGTCTTACGTGCTTGAAGTCCCCGTTTGGACCCTGAGAGGAAGGAACATTGAAGTCTCCAAAGAGCTGCCGGTGACAAATGTCTACTGCATTTCCTGATGGCGGGGAACAAAAGTGCTACTTGAAAGAGAAAACATACAGGCAGAGGCATCCTCCCTGCTTCAGCTCCTCTGGAGCCAAATGCTGACCTATCGGATTTTTCTACTCCCACCTCCTCAGCCATCCTTCCTTTCACACTGTGGTCTGTTCTCCAGAAATATATCCTTTCAGTTTCAAACTAGACGGACTTGTAGAAAACAAACTCTAAGTTCCCAGGCCTGCAATTTTCTCACAGTCAGGAAAGAGGTGGGGGAGAGAACGTGGATTACCCTCTCCATCCTCACCCCCACAGTCTTCTTTGCAAAAGCAAATTCTTTTAAAAATATATAGAGAGTATAACTCAGCAGTCATCTGGCAAGGGCTAAGCATGATTCTCTTTCAAAATAATAGCAATGCCAAACTTTGTAGAAAGAGGAAACTTCTCTCTTTGTTCCAAAGGACCCTATGATGTAGATAAATGTCTCTTAAGGCATAAACACAAGATTTTCTTTAGAACAGACTGATTTGCTAGTCTAGACTTATAGAAAAGTATCATAAAACTGTTGTTTTCAATGGGCCAAATTCTCTTCCAATGCAGTCTTATCTGCCTCAGCACTGAATTGAATCCAAGTTTTTGAATGGGTCTGGCAACTCTTGGTCAGTTCTTTTCCCATTTATCTGATCTTGATCTGGATTAACATCATATTAACAAGGGCTTTGGATGGGTTTTGTCCATGCGCTTTGTTTTTAACAAGGGAAGGGTCTCCTACCTCTGTCAACCCCTAAGCCTCTGCTGAGAAAGGATTCCGAGTGAGATAGCTGGAGAGAGAGTTTGCTTCCCTTGGATCGAGCATCTTGGTCTTGTGAGGGCATATTGTGGGGTCCCTGGGGTCCCATGCAAGGAATCAGAATCGTTTGTGGTATTAGAGTGTTGGCTCAAAAGAGCCATAACATATTATTTCACAGAAAGTATGAGAATGTCTGGGAATTATGAGGACATTTATGAGTAACATGCCTGGTAGACACATGAGATCAACCTCTTCCCAGCCCTCGCTACCAGAATCGAGCTGGGGGTGGATGGGCAGAGGTGAGGTAGTGTGACATGGCCGCTGGAACACAGTGGGAACAGTCAGCTTGGCCATAATGAAACCCTATTTGCCATCTATGCATGAGGCAGTTTCACTGTTTGGTATCCAAGAGTTGGCTTAGTCTTGGCCAAATCCGCCTACCTATTTTTAAGGGGAAAAGGCGTCAGAAACTTATTTTTTAAAAATTCAAGCTTCCCTTGGGCATCAAGTAATTGTTAATCCAACAACACATGGATGAAATTTTATAATATATGAATCAGAACTAGATGGAATTAATTTTACAGAATGATCATGACCTTTAAAACTCAAAAATCTTGGATATTTGACATTTGTTTTACTTTGGTATTTTCTAATTCAGATGCAGATGAAGTTTCCCCTGGATTAGCAATGAGTGTTGAATTCTCATATTTATTTATTTATTTATTTATTTATTTATTCATTCATTCATTCATTCATTCATTCATTCATTTAGTGGTTTCACCTCCAACCCTATTTTAGTTTTTATTTTGAAACAGGGTCCCACTAAGTTGCAGAGGGCCTTCCTAAGTTGCTGAAGTTGACCTGGAACCTGAGATCCTCCTGTCTCAGCCTCGCAAGTACTAGGATTATGGGAATGTGCTACCACAAACAATACTGATTCCTTGCATGGGGGCCCAGGGACTCCACAATATGCCTTCACAAAACCAAGATGTTAGATCCAAGGGAAGTTTACATTTTTCCATGGCCTCTTCAATGATTTACATTGGTGACTTTAAATTCCCCTGTGTTTCTATAAGGAGGGACTAATGGGGTGTGGCATTTACTGCCTTTACTAATATCCCAAGATATAGAACAGATTATACCAAGAGTGATGTGGCTGTTCCACCCTCTGAATGTCATGTGCAAAGCATGATCAGAAGCAAAGATGATGGAGTGTGTGTGTGTGTGTGTGTGTGTGTGTGTGTGTGTATGTGTAGCTAAAGGTAGCCAAAGACAGTTAAGCTGCTACAACTTGCATTTCTTTTTCTTCAGAGGAAACTTCTGTTGCCAACTGAGATGGAGGTAGCTAATACTTTCTCTGTGACTTGGGTAAGTGTCTTTTCAACTACCATGGTAGATCTCCAACCAGGAAAGCCATTTTCTCAGAGGCAGGTGATGCTGTATCTTTATTAGGAGATAAGTGATATTGATTCTTAGCTGATCTGCTGAAGGATTGGCCTGAAGCAGGGATGGCAAACTACAGAACAACCTAATCTAGCAACTCTGATTGGCTTGCAGTGACTGCTGGGGGAGCTATTGAGAAGGAGTCTGCAGGTGAACAAAAACTAGCTTCAGAGACAAGTGTCATGATCAACTTGTAATGCTTGTTTCAAGTATGAAAGGGTAATTGGTGGTTTTGCGCTATGCTTCAGAGGAACATAAGAGATAACATAATCAGATTGATCTGCCTTCTAATCACATGCACTCGGGGAAAGCTGTGTGACTTGGCTCAAATGAATTAACCTCTGTACCTTCAGTGTCCTTCTCTAGAAATAGGGATACCTTCCTTGGAGAGTTTTTGTGAGGCCAAAGTAACATAATGCATCTTATTCTTATAATCATGGTGAGTTAAAGGTAACTAGTGTCAAGTGAGGGACCTTTGAATTAGAGAGATCTGAATTGGACTTACATCATTTATTCTTTTTTGGGTACTATGTGTGGTACTGGGGATTGAACCCAGAGGTGTTTTACCTCTGAGCTACACCCAAGCCCTATTTTATTTAATTTTTTAAATTTTGACACAGGGTCTCACTAAGTTTTGAGGCTGGCATCAAATCTGCCATCCTTCTGCCTCAGCCTCCCAAGTACTGGAATGACAGACATGTGCCACCACACCCAGCTACATCATTCATTTTTCTTCAGGGTGAGCAGTCTTTATTAGGAAACCAAAGTCAGAAAGCAGTACAGACTCAGCATATTAAGGCCAATGTTATTATTTCCTCAAAACAAGGTCAAAGTTGTGTTGATAGGAATTTGCATTTCTCAGATGGAGTTAATGGTGGTGTCTTCAATGGAAAAATGATTCATGATGGTGATTTTAGGCATGATGGGAAAAATCCAACCCCATCCCCGAGCTGTGTTCATTATCGTCTCTTCCACTCACAAAACCAGAGTTTACCCTCCTTTTGAGTCTGTATCCCATTATTCTCTAATCAGAGAAGACATGAAAACTATTGGCTTTCAGTCTGAGCCTATAAATGTGAAATAAGAAACCAGCAGCTGGGCAAACAGGAGCAGGGGGATAGAATGAGTAGAACTAAGTGAGGCAGGACTGTGATGATGAAGAAGAGGTGGGAAGGGAGAGAAAGGGAGAATTAGGACACTAGGGGAGGACTGTGTGGTTTCTTTCAGTGCCACTCTTCTTGTGATCTGAGTGCTCAAGTTGTATCTCCCTATCCCTGATGACTTTGCACCGGTTTCTTGAACGCTCACCAGGCTCCGTGCATCATCTGTTCAGAGAGGGTGGGAGGTGTTTGGTGGAGGGGAAACATGCTCCCTGTCCATGTCCTGGGCTATGGAAGTACCATCTATGTGAGCCACAAGGCAGCATGTAACCCCAATATTTTACCTACCTAGCTGGAGAACCAGTACAAAAGAGCCAGGCTGATCCATCTGCAGTTAGACAAATTATCTGGGATGAAGAGGAATTACTTTTTTTAGTTTTATCATCATCTCCAGACTAAGGTGACTTCTTGAGTGGCTAAAGGGATGCACTGGTTGGGGATTATCTCTCTGAAGTTCCCCTGACATGTCAATGATGCTCATTGAGGACATCTGAAGCTATGATTTGGAACATCAGAATTTCCCATTATCCATTCCATTATTATTTAGACTTAGATTCTCCTGAGGACAGAGTGAGGGCAGGTGCTTTATTGTATTCCAGCAGAGAGGAAAATCCTGTCATGGATTTTACAACTAGTAAAAGAATTCTCTACATAATTAGGAAAATGACTACGTGACTTTAAAGTTTATATTAATGACATGGCTCCCCATGTTTATTATTCCTAGCCTGTTTCCTAGTTATCACAGTAAAATCCTAAAAAGGAAAGATGTTTGAGGATGGGTGAGGGATACAAAAAGGATAGAAGGAAGAGGGGAAAACTGGGGGCCTGGCTCATTTCTAGCACAGTGGAGAAATCATGAGGTAAAGTCTATAAGGCAGCGGACAGCAAGGTCCATGTATCCTGTAGGAAGAGAGTAAGGGGTCCCCTCTTGGGGCAGAGAAGTTGTCTAAGAGCTTTGTAGTTGAGAACCCACAATGATCCTCCAAAACTTTGGCATCCACTACCCATGTCTGCAGATGACACCCTTAGTAAAAAGTTCTGAGTGCAGATTCACCCCAACAATCATGCACAGGAACTGGCCAACCTGTTTCCACTTTCTATTCCTGTCCAACTGAGCAATCTCTTACATTGTTGTTTGAAAGGACGTTCAGTTGCAAATGCAATATTTTAAGCATGCCTTGCTTTCAAGTGTTTGTGGTTGATAAGTATCTTTTCAACCAACATTTTCCCACTTAAAATGTAGTAAACTAATTGTTTAACAAGAATCTTAAGAGAGGAGCTTCCCTTCCTCTTGGTTCTCCTCCTCATTCTCCTCCTTGTTGTTCTCCTCCTCCTCCTCCTCCTCTTCCTCCTCTTCCTCATTCTTATTCTCATTTTCCTCCTCTTTCTCCTCCTTTTGCCCCTCCCCCCTTTCCTCCTCCCCTCCTCCTTCCTTGCCATTCATTGATCTAAGAGATGCCTGGTTGGCTTATCATAGCAGTGTGACCCTAATTTATTTTTTCTTTGCAAAATGCATTTTGAGTAAATCATGTGATAGGAATGGAGAGATCACATTCAGAAAAGCTTCCTAAAATCTTAAGCCTTCAGTTAATAAATACGGCAAGCACTGTAATTTATAGATGGGATTATAACATTCCAGCCTCTGCTTGGGTTCTGCTTTCCCAACTCTCATGGGTAATGAGATGATGAATGAGTTAATATTTGTTCAAGGATTTGAAGAAAAGCAATGTCTTAAATGCTTATGTGTTCTGACCTCAAACTGCACTCCTGCAGAATTCCCTTTGAGTAAGAAAGCAGAAGGACACAGTGGCAAAATGACACAAGACACAAGGTCAGTCTTTCCCCTTCTCCCCATATCAATCAAGGGGAAGTACCTGTGAATGACAATCCCTGTCTAAGAGTGACTACAGCAGGACTTAATGCAAAGGGGCCTAACTAGTAGTTCTCACATGGTGACCTCAATTGCTTTCTGGGGGAGTCCACTTAGCCCCAGCACCCGAGACTTACTAATGTCCAGTGGCCATGACCCTTCGCCAGAGTTTTTTTTAGCACAATCTGCTTCCTCTCAGTTTTATATCATAGTGCCAAGACTTTTGTCCTTCGGTCTTTAGAGCCCCAATAGATGACTGAGCAGCTACTTTGTTCAAGGAATTTGACCCAGAGGGTTAATCGCTGCTAATATCTCAGGAAAGATTTTTCAACAGTCATTATGGTAATAAGAACAACTTTTAAAAAGGATAATAAAAACAGTTATAATAGTGTCACTCATCAAGTCCTGGGCATGGGTGAAAGTCTGTGTAAAGTCCAGACATTATCTAATAAATCCTTATAGAAGTCCTGTGAATGCAGATTATTATTATTATTATTGTCATTTTACATGTGAGAGAGACAGGCTCAAAGAGGTTCACTACCTTGCCTGAAATCTTACAGCTGGTAAGCAGCTGAACTGGGGTAAATTTCACCAAGCCTCAGGCATTTTAGGCTGTAAACTCAAAATATGTAGGTGGCAGCTGGATGTGATGGCACAGCCTGTAATTCAAGTAGTTGGTAGGAGGAGACAAGAGGATTTCAGATTCAAGGCCAGCCTCAGCAGCTTAGTAAGACCCTCAGCAACTAATTTCAGAGGTAGAAAGCCTCTAGCTCAGTTCCAATTATCCCCCGCCCCAAAGATGTGTAGATAGCTTTCTTACTCCCCAAACCTCGTATATGCTTTGCAAATGTAGGGAATAAATAAATGTTTATCAACTATATTGAATTTAGTTATTCTCGCTGCGATTTAGGGAAGCCCCAACTTTCCAAGGCAAATATTTTTTCGTTTAACAGATGAGAAAGAAGTGAATATTATTTATATTTAAGCTCTGTGGTTGGATCAAGGAGAAGGTAATTTGGTAGCTGAGAAGTTTCTCACTAATCAACTGAGAATTATTGAACCATTTTTTGGCCCTCCTCTGGCCTTTGAAGTCAGATCACATAAACAAGTATCTGACTACATGAAAGGCTCTCTCTACTTGACAAATATCTTTAAAAAACAATCTTAGCAGCACCAACTAAATGACCAAGCATTTGCTAAACACATGGATATCTGGGCGTAGGCAGAAACATGGAGCCTTGTCTTCAAGAAATATGTGAGCTGATAGACCAAGAAGGACCTCAGAGGACTTCCCATGCCTGGTTTGGTTTCAGGCATGCCTTTGGCCACTGCATAAGGACACTCTGGAAGTGGATTCTCAGGGGATTTAGAAGTCCTTGGTGACAGTTTTAGGAGATGTACTTTTCTGCTTCCCTGCATTATTTTCCCATTCCCCCCGGTGTCAATAAAGTGATGCTCATGCAAAGGAATGTGGCACTGCAATGCATCTTCCAGAAAACCCACATGGGCAATTCTGTTTCCTCCTGGTAACCTGAGAATGAAATGCAAATCTAACTGGACACACTGCAGAGCCCTAAGCTGGGCTCTTACAAGCAAAAGCTGGTTCAAATACTAGTTGGTGTGGTCCCAGGGTGTCTGAACATTCCCAAGGGTCTTCGTGTAACAGGCTCAAGCCCACCAATCCCACCCTGATGCTGCTCTGTATCTCCCAGGGGGCCTCCTTAAAGTCAGTTCAATTCAAAGAACCTTTACTGGGAAAGACCCTGGGAACCACAATCACACAAAGATTCCAAAGATGAGATTTGCCAGCTCTAGTGGCCCTTTATTCCTACCCTTCCCAAGGAAGGCTTCCCAGAGGATGCAGCTCAGAAGGCCACTTAGCTCATGGTTCTTTCTGTGTAGCATATGGGTACATACCAAATTTGCTGATGTTTTGATCTTGCTGGACTTTCCAGTTTCCTGAGCCATGGATAATAAATTTTTATTGTTTGTTGATCACCCAATCTAAGGTCTTTTGTTATAGCAGCAAGTACCAACTAAGACCCTAACCACAAACATTTGCCTGACCATTCCAACTACCAGGGATGGCTCACTCTTTTACCAGTGCTTCATTTCCTCCAATGGCCCTGTGAGTGACTTGTGGAAAGATGATGCCTGCTTAATTCATCTTTGGTTCTAAGAACCCCCAGAGCAGTGCTTGCACATTTGACCATCTCTTATGTATGCACTGGTCTGCTAAATGGAATGCATTTGTAAGGTTTCTGAAGGCTACCATGTTGTAGTAGAGATAGTCCCAAGGTGAAGTTCCTTTTCTTTTGGAGCTTGGCTCCTCAGATTCCTGTTGATGCACTGATACTTGGTGGGTGCATACAGCTCTGACTTTGAAAATCACCTTCAGAAACAGTACTGTGTGTATCAGCAATCATGCAATGCACGTTGTTTCTTAGATAAGGACACTGCATATTTCCTGCTTCATGTTTAAAGATATATTTCAATGGTTGCTGGTATCATTTTTTTAAGACAGTGAATTACTGTTAAATATGATGTTAGCTGTACACTTGTTTTAGATGGTTTTATCAGATTGAGAGTGTTACCATCTGTACCATCGGTTCTTCATTGAAAATGTTTCTAGTATTGAATGTTGAATATTGTCAAAAGCTTTTCCTGTACTAATTGGTAAAATCATGTGGTTTTTCTTCTTTATATTGATAATATGGTAAACTATATTTATTATTATTTGAGAGTTGAAACACACTTCTTAAATTTCCAGAATAAAACCCACTTGGTCTTGGCTTAAGAAAAAAGACAGTGAATTAATTTATTTTTCCCCTAATACATTGGATAAGCTTGGAAATATATGAATTTTGTGTGTTTCCTATCCCTCAGCTCAATATTCTAAATGCAGTATTCCGTAAGTATTCAGTGTTCACAAAGAAAAATGGTGAATTAGATGATTCGAACAATGGATAATGGTATTTATATACTTACTTGATATTGCGAGATTTGAGAAAAACCTGTCCCTGTGAATATGAATTTCAAAATGAATTGGACTGAGCAGAAAACCCAAAGCAATTTGAACTTTTAATTTTAAATGCTGTAATGGAGTGTCCAGCGCCAAAAAGAAAATTGGTTTAGTGGCTTTCAGAGAAATCACACAGTGTATTGCATATTTAATTGTTTTATGCCTCAAGAAGACTGTTTTCATGAATGCATGTATTTATGTTTATTTGTTAAAATGAAAGAGATGAATAAACCTGAAATAGCCAAGGAAACATATATTCAAGATATACATGTGCATTATACTTATAACCACAGCATTTTATATGTATAAATGTTTTAGGTAAATATAGATGTGTATTTGTATATATATATATATATATACACATATATATATGTTGATGTGTATTTATTATCTGGTTTGAATCTATTATATATAAAGTGCCTGCTTAGTGATGAGGATACACAAAGAATCTATCTATCCATTTATTTATTATTTATTTATTTATTTATTTATTATTTATTTATTTATTTATTTGAGGTACTGGGGATTGAACCCAGGGGCTTTCTACCTCTGAGCTATACCTTCAGCCCTATTTTTTATTATTTATTTTGAAACAGGGTCTCACTAAGTTGCAGAGGGCCTCACTACGTAGCTGAGACTGGCCATGAACCTGCAATTTTTCTGCCTCAGCCTCTCAAGTACTGAGATTACAAGTGTGCGCCACCATGCCTGGCTGAAATTATGCATTGATACCCCACATCTCAGAATTACCTTTCTCCTTTAGATGTAGACAAGACTGAATTGAGCTTCATTTTGCTATTTTTGAAAAGTACAGTGCCTTTGGGAATGACCAACATCAAACTTAAGAAAGAGAATGAGAGTGGGAGGGAGAGGTCCTTGGAGAAGATACACAGAGAGCTTCAACTATATGGATAGCATGTTTCTTAGGATGGTTGGTGTGTGCATGGATATTCATTGTATCCATCTTTATACTTTTCTGACATCACAAATATTTTGTAATAAAGCTTGGGAAATGCTCAATTCCTTCTTCAGGATTTCTGGAATTCTTGGGTGCGTTGCTTTCATGTGTACATCTGATCTCAATGTTTTCCTTCTGCTGTACGTGTTGTATTTAGGAAGCCATTGCACCATGCTTACTGGACTGTCCCTCCTTTCATAGCATATCAATGCAGAGAGGGACATCTCACCCCTTCCCTTGATTTATACACATGCGGAACTCACAAAGGCAGCAGTCCTAACTAAAGTTTGCAGAAATAGAGACATTTAATTCTCAATAATGCTTCTGACTCTTCTACCAACTCCCAGTGACCTCTTAAATTATGAATCCAGCATAGTAGCACATAATCCCAGTACTTGGGAGGCTGAGACAGGAGGATCACAGGTTTGCAGCAAACCTCAGCAACTTGGCAAGACCCTGAGCAACTAAATGAGACTCTGTTTCAAAATAAAAAATAAAACTGGATGGGGACTGTACCTCTGAGGTAGAATGCCCCTGGGTTCAATCCCCAGACACACACACACACACACACACACACACACACACAATATAGATCCATCAGTAGATTTACCTATTGATGAACTAAGAGCCTTGTGATCAATTACTTCTATAGACCTCAGATCTTTGAGCAGTGCTGCATTAGGACCAAACCTTCAGCATATGAGCTTTTGGAGACATAACGCTGTCTTGCTGCCTCCAAAGAGGAAAGCCTTTTGTTTTCTGAATTTTCTTCTATGAGTTTATTCTAACTACTGAAGGGCTGAAACAGAAAGTAATAAATTGAAAACATGGGAAAGTTGCTGTGCCAGATATGTCCTGGCTGTCCCTTCAGAGACTCTGTCTACCCTTCTATACCTCGCTGTCATGGAGAAGAACCTATATGGACCACATTAATGGGCTTACTTACCCTTTGGTTTCTGGTTGGATTTTTTAAATGGAGAACCATGGAAGAAGTTCAGGGTAAGGAAAGGAGAGTCTGGTCAGGGTATTATTCCTCTGTCTTCTTCCCTACAATGTCACTAAGGTTGACTGCTTCCCTTGTGAAAAGTTCATAGCACCTCTTGAAATCATGGCCTTAACAAAGCATGGCCCATGAATGAAATCCAGCTCACTACCGTTGGTGTGTCCTGCAAGCTGTGTGCATTTTCAAATGAAAAAAAAATCCAAATATTATTTCATAGTACAAGAAAATTATGTGAAATTCAAATTTCAATGTCTATAAATAAAATGTTTTGGAAGATAGCCACACATACTCATGTACATGTTATCTATGGCTGCTTTTGTGTTACAGTGGTAGAGGAGCTGTTAAAGAGAGGAGACTGAAATATTTACTATCTGGCCCTTTACAGAAAAAAAAGTCTGTTGATCCTTATTTTACATGACTCTCCTTCCAGATTCTAGTAATGCTCATTCTCCTCCTCCTTCTTCCTCTCTTCAAGTGTTTGTGTGGGTGAGAAAAATTTTCAGAAGCTCTGGGGTATTGAAAATGTGGTTTCCCAACATTTTTACCATGTATTTTCAAATAGTCTCTTTAAATCTTCTGATTATCCTAATGTGAGTATTTGCCATCTATTTGCGGTTGAGATCCTGCCTGATAACCTTTAAGAGGCAGGTGTCATGGTGTCCTAAGTGTTCACACTTCTCTATTTGATTGGTAACTGAGAACTTAGTGGACTTCAGTGTTTTACTTTTATTACAAATGGTAGAAGTCATAGACCTTCTTCTCCATTCGTTCAAAGTCATCCCTTTCCAGAAAGGCCACGTGGGAAGCAACACTCCTTTTCTTCACTGGATGTAATTATTTTTGCATGTGAAATTACGGAATCATCTTGCAACAACAACATGAGACCTTCCCTGCCTGCTGAGGATGGCAGAGCAAGAAAGAGAAAAAAGACATGGGTCCTTGACAAGGTCAGTCTGCCACTGATTCATTCTGGCACTGTTCCATCCCTAACTTTCTTTTTATGTAAAATAACAAATTGCCAATTCTTTAGCCATGTCTAGTGCAGTCTTCTGTTACCTCCAATAGGGGATATTCTAACTGATATCTCTTCTAGTTTATTAACTCTTTCTTGTCTTCTTTCTGTCTAAAGTGCATATATGTTATAGTAATGATGACCCAGTCAGATATGGAGTTGAGAGGTCTCTCTTCTTCACCAGAAATGCCATTGCTTGGTGTCATGAAGGCACTGCATGATCCCATCCATACTCATGCAGCAAGATTAAGTTAATGGAATTTTAGAGCTTGGAATGGCCTTAGAGAGTGTCTTTTCTGGGGCTCTTCAAACTAACTCCCTAACAGGCACATTAACTACCCACTAGAGTGGGAGAAGAGAGAGGCCAGCAGGTGTCCTCAGTCAGAGAAGTATGTTCATGGCTTTAAAAACCTATTTTTATTTGTTTAAACTTCTGAGTAGGATTTGACACACATGAAGGATTTCCCTTGCCAAAACCAAATCAAAACAAAACGTCAAACAAAACAAAACAAAACAAGACTATGGAAACCACAATTGGATTACTATCTCATGCCTTCCAGGCCCATTCTGTTCCCATTGCCCCCTGGGTGGATCTGCTTTGTACTGGGCCCCAAGTATTTTTTAACCATTAAAAAGTTATGGGCCTTATTTCTTTGCTCCAATCACCAATTCAGCTCAATTAACTGTCACGGATTACTTCTTGTCTGGTGTTATGCTAGCTGCTAGAACTGTAAGGCTAAGAGTCTAGTTGGGGAGCAAATATATCAGAACCCAATTTCTGTACAATATAGTATACACTATACCGTGTCAACATTAATAACAATTACAGCGCCTCATAATGAATGAGTGCTTACAATATACCAAGCCTCATCCTCACATTTTACATGTATTACTTCATTTAATTCTTATAACAGTCCTGAGAAGTACTCTTTTTATATCCATGATATAGCTCAAATATATTTTGAGATCTATATCCCCTCTTTTGAATAGAGGAATTTGTAGAGCTCCAAATATGTTGGAGCCATATGCATGCACTAAAGCACTCCTCCAGAAAACATGTATTAAGGGCATTGATATTTCAGAGTGACAATTCTGAATAATCCCTGAGTAGATTCTAAATTAGTTCCAATAATATAACAATTTGATGCTTTGAAAAATATATTTCATGTGTAAGATGTCTTATGTTGACTAATATAATTTAACCACTATTGAGTTTATCTCGTGAATTTTAAGATATTGTATATTTCAATGTTTGAATTTATAGTCTTCTCTATTTGTTTACTGACACTTCTAATCTTTTCATTTGTTTCAAAAGTATATGCACTTATTTATAGGAGGATTTCATAGTGGCTCCTTAAGTATTTTTCATATAATGACAAGATCTGTATTATCTTAGAATGATGTCTGCTGATTATCTTTTCTCATGTGAATTGACATTTTACTGACTTTTAGTAAAGCTAGTAGTTTTGAATTGTTTAGTAGGAAATGATATTTTTTTCAGCATTGAGGAATGTATCCAGGGACTTCTACATGGTAGGAAAGAGATCTATCACTGAGCAACATCCCCAGCCTTTCTCATTTTATTTTGAAAAAGGGTCTGGCAAAGTTGCCCAGGCTGGACTTGAACTTGCAATCTTCCTCCCTCAGCCTCTCAAGTAGCTGGGATTATAAACATTCACCATCAGGGCATTTTAAATATTTTGTTATAAGGCTCTGTATCTTATTTGAGTCTCATGAAGACCATCAGCTTTTTGTTTTAGCAGACAATCACCTTGGTTAGATTCAGACTATAAGTTTCTACCAACACTCTGTGGGTTGTGGCTTGAATGTTAGTTTCATTTTAAAAATATTTTTAAACTTCCTTAGTTAACATAGTTTAAAAGCCTTCTAAGTAGCTCACTAACCTGACAAGAAAATAAGGAAATTCTCAAAAAAAAAAAAAAAAAAGTCATGAGCCTGGAGACACAAAAAATAACAATCCCTTCCTGGTATATCTTCTACTTTTTTTTTTTTTTTTTTCAGTACTGGGAATTGAACCCAGAGGAATTCTACCTCTGAGCTACACCCCCAGTCCCATTTTTTTATTCTTTATTTTGAAACAGGGTTTCACTAAGTTGTGGAGGGCCTCACTAAGTAGCTGAGGCTGGCTGCAAACCCGGATCCTCCGGTCTCAGCCTCCCAAGTACTGGGATTACAAGCATGTTCCACCATTTCCAGCGATATTCTACCATTTTAAAAGGGGCAACTTTTGAGGGAAGAAGAAGTCAGCCAAGACTAATGCCCATACTAGGAGGAAAGTCAGATTGGAAAGTCCTTCTCCTCACATAAAACCACCCCCATAAAAAGTATCTTTATTTAAAGGATGAACTAAAACAAATGCAAATAACACAAAAAAGCAAAAAGCAGACAATCAAAACTTGTACCACAAATAGAAACAGAAAGTCTTTTTCTGAAAATTCATAATCAATAGCCAGCCCTTATATAAATTTGTATGCTGAATGAATATTATATACATGGCTCCAAATCCCCAAGTTTAAACGGGTCTTAGATTGACAGTGTCCTAGACAAGAAGAAAATATATCTTTTTTGGAAGAATTTGAATTAAACCCAATTCTTAAATAAGTGCTATAGACAAAATTTTAATGAACTTTAATTCACAAAAATATTTATTTATTTATTTATTTATTTATTTATTGCAGTACTGGGGATTGAACTCAGGGGCATTCTACCTCCGAGCTACAGCCCCAGCCCTATTTTTTATTCTTCATTTTGAAACAGGGTCTCACTAAGTTGCAGAGGGCCTCACTAGGTAGCTGAGGCTGGCCGCAAACCTGGATCCTCTGGTCTTAGCCTCCTAAATGCTGGGATTACAAGTGTGGGGCACCACGCCCCGCTATTTTGAAGTTAAATATGTATACTCAGATTTATAGAGTAACCTGTAAGAAAACACAAATAGAATGTGTAATTTCAAATGAATAGGGAGAAAAATTTGGAATGAAGGGAAAATTTTTTAGAAGGTATCAACAAGGAGAAGAAAGAAAAAGAAATATAAAAAGGTGGAAAATAGAAGATACAAGATAAAATTGTAAAAGTGAATCGTAATTTATTAGTAATCAACAGATACTATAAGTAGACTAAACTGTCCAGTTAAAAGATAAAGAAAGATTGAAAACTGGAATAAAATTCTAGCTATCCAGGTCTATGAGAGTCATACTAAAAATAAATAAATAAATAAATAAATAAAAGGAAAAGTAAGAGCATGACAAGATAGAAAGTAGTAAAATAATAAAAAACCAACTGCAGTTGTATAATAAATCTGCAAATTATTTGAGGAGACTCCCTTCCACAGGATACAATCTAGTTCCTCTCTCCTGGAGTCCAGGCTGTTCTAATAGAAAGTACTGAAACTGGCGGGATGTCATATCATGGAAACGATATCCCTGGGGGAATCCAACCCCTTAAGTGTTGTGAGAACACTTAAGCAGCCGATGGAGAGGCCACTTGTGGAGTGCAACTGAGAGTCTTGCCAAGAGTTAACACCAACTCAGCCGCATGTGAGTGAGTCATATTGGAAGCAGATCCTCTGGTTCCAAGCAAACTGTATGCCCAACCAACATCTTAACTTCAACCCCCAACAAGAACTCCCCAGCTAAGTCTCCCCAGAATTACCAACCACAGTATCTGTGGGAAAATAAATATGAATTATTGTTTTTAACCACTGCTTTTTGGGTTACTAACTATGGAGCAATAAATAATGAATGCATTAGACAAATACTATAAAATGTAGTGGGTACAGCCTTATTATTGTCAGACAAAATAGTGTTACTATAAGTAAATAGGATATCAGCATAATGATAAGGAATTCTGGTTCACATGAAAGAAAGGGTATTTGCAAACTAATATTCACTTAATAGTATAACTTAAACATAAGGAGAAGCTTAAAAATCTATTATGATGGGAGATGTTGCTATGCCTTATCCATAATTTGTATATCAAGGAACAAAAAGACCATGAGATATAAAATATTTGAAAACACAATTAACATATTTGATTTAATAAGCATCCCACCCCCAAATTGGAGGTATATCCATTCTTTTTAAGCATGTGTGGAATAGTTACAGAAAATTGACCTATACCAAGAAAAAGCAAATCTACATATTTCAAAGAATTGTTATACAATTTATACAGTAATACTAATATGCAATAATTCAATACTTCTATATAGCTAGGGAGGAGTATATATTACAGAACAAAGAGAGAGAGGGACATAGATATATAGAGGCAGAGAGAAAGAGAGAGAGAGAGAGAGAGAGAGAGAGAGAGAGAGAGAGAGAGAGAAATAGAGAAATGAAGGGAGAGAGGGACAAAGAGAGAATACACAACAGATTTACATGTAATAAAATTAGGGAACAATTTATATGGCTCCATTTGAGAAGTACAAATATCTACTTAATGTTTTGAAAATCAGCTATTATTCACCCTACTGGTGCCTAAAACTTTCCCACCACATTCCCTCTTTAGCACTATAAGCATTTGTTAAAATGTCAGTGCAATCTGCTCTTTTTTCTTTTTTTTTCTTTTTTTCCTTGTCAGGCCTCTGGCAAGACCCTGGGGAAATGTAGAATGTAGTGGGGAATAAAGAGAATGTTTTGACTGGGATAAAGAAGAGACAATTGGCAAAGACCCAGGAAATGGGATGGTGCCAAACTAAGTGCAGTGCTGCAGAAAGCAGAGCTGCAGGGATTCATGGCACATGAGTGGGAAGATGCAGAGGAGAGAGGAAAATGCTGTCCATTCCATGTCTCCATGCTCCCACCTACTTGCTAAGCTAAGGTGTACCAGGTCTGGAATATACAAGCAGTCTCGTCACGTACAGAGGTAGGATGCTCAATGGTAGACCTCTCCTCCACTCCCTAGCACACCTGCTCAGCCCCTGTGAGTGGCTATACCCACATCTCTTCCTTCTGCTCCTGCTCAGATGAACTCTTCCCTGAGCTACTCTGTTCTGTAGATTTTTCCTTTCTCCCGTCTTCCCAGGTCCCCAGAGCTGTAACTTATTCTCTGTTCATTGGCTGCGGTGTAAGGGCAGTACAAATGTACATTATGAAACCACACTGAAAAATTCAGTTGTGTCCTGGATTAACATTATCTTCCCTTGGCCCTGTGTTTTCCAAGACACTTAAGTGAGTTTAACTTGGATTGTTTGACTACCAGTCTTGGAAGGAAGTTCAGAATTGTCAAATTCTCAAGCTTGGTCTTTTTGTTCTTTACTTCTCCAATTTCCTTTAGGGTCACTGTTGATACTCTTAGCATATTTGGAAGCTTCTCTATCCATAATTTTTTTTTAAGTAGGAGAAAAAAATTTACTACTTTTTATTTTACCTGGTAAAGACCAAATAGCTGCAGGGCCTCATGTGGCCAAGTCTCGGATTAATACAATGATCAAAATAATATTGCCAAGCAAGTCAAATGTAATAGAAATCATTTCAGTACTGTTTGCACCTCTTTAAGAGGATTAAGGATCGCATAGAGATCCTTCTTCGCAAGACCCTTTTTCCTTCTCTATTCCTTTTCTTTCACATCCCACACTGCTTCTTAGCTTTTCTATTCTCCTTCATGAGTAAAATGACTCTTTTTAAAAAAAAAATACTTTTACTGGTGCAGCATCATTATACATCGTAGTGAGATTCAAAGTGATACATTTATATGTGCATGAATCACTTGGTGTATTTCCCTTGGCCTCCCCCCAGCTCCCTTCCCCTCCCTCCCTGTATATGTTAGTGAAATTGATAGTAACACCCTTATGTATGGACGTGACATTATTTGAACTGTTCCTTCTTCCATTTTCCTTTCCCCCTCCCAACCTTCCCCTGAAACCAGTAGCTTCCTTACCGGGTTTGTGTCTGACAAGAGTTTGAGGAATGACACCCGCAGACACCAGGAGGGTGATCAAGGAGTTTATTGTAAAAAAAAAAAAAGCAGGAGAGCCGAAGAGGCAGATCACCCTTATGGACAGGGGGGGGCTTTGGTATCCAGCAGCCGTCTACTGGCTACTATGGGGGAGGGGCCTGAGCACCCACTGTTAATTGTACACCGTCTTCGCCCAGAGACTATCCGATTTGTGAAAGAGAGAAAACGTTCCCAAACACAGGGGTGCTAGAGTGGGCAAATGTTTGGGGCTGTCTTTTCTAGGGGTGTATATCCTTTGAGTTTCTCTCTCTCAGTCTAGGGTTCCAGCAACATCCAACCCATGCCAATTTTTCTTTCGTTTGAATTGTCTCATGAGGCAGTGCCTCCTTTTGAGGAATCAAGCCCAGTTCAGGTAACTTATTTTTCCTTTGCGCCTAGTTAGTTTCCTGGACAAGAACAATTGGAGTCTTGCAAACATCTTGTTGACCCTTGGTTTGATCTTCCTATGGTGGCCCTCTGACCCATCCTGCCTATTGTCTTTATTTCTTATTCTCTCTCCATCTTTCTCTTATGAGAGAAGACATACAAACCTTGCCTTTCTGAGACTGGCCAATCTCATTTAACCTAATATTCTCCAGTTTCATCCATTTTCCTGCAAATTCCATAATTTTTTTCTTCTTTATGGCTGAGCAAAACTCCATTGTGTGTATATACCACATTTTCTTTGCCCATTCATCTGTCGAGGGACACCTAGGTTGGTTTCATAATTTAGCTATTGTGACTTGTGCTGCTACAAACATGGGTGTGCATATAACACTATAGTATTCTGACTAATTATTTGGGAAAGATACCAAGGAGTGGTATAGCTGGAAATAAAATGACATTCTATCTCCACTGATAGAATAGCTGGGAATAAAATGACATTGTACCTCCACTGGCCAAAGTGATGCCTGGGACTTCTATTTATATTCTCACCATCATCACCACACCTGGGTCCTTAGGACGGACAGGAGACCCCGTTCACTCTGCCTGCAGAAATCCCTTCATTTTCACAAAATGAAGTCTGTGGAGCATCTGGTGAATAAAATCTTCCCTCTTGGATCGCTTTTCTCCTAAGAAATTCTTCCATGACCCTGGCAGTAAGCACTAGCATTTTTCACATTTGTCATAAACTACTAACCACAGGCGCAAATGAATGTACAACAACAACGGTCCGGTTCAGGTCATGGGATGGAGGCTGCAGCAGAGCAGGGCGTCTGGGACTTGGAGTGACTTTGAGCAGGAAAGGTCTGGAAGGAGAGTAGGCAAAACATTCATCACATTCATGCATGCTCCTAAACAGAAGCAGGCCACAAATATTTAACAAGTGTAGAGAAGAACTGTAAGGGAGGAGAATTGGTATCAACAGTCCAAAACAGGGATTGATCTGTGATATGTGATATATCCATGCCAAAGCCACTGAGAACAAATAATCTTCTAAAGATGCACAATTTTATTTTATATTGGAAAGATAACATGTAACTTAGACAAAAAAAAAAAAGATGCAGTAAGACAAGAAGGCAATCTGTTTAAGACCAACTCCTTCCCCTGCATTCTTACCAATCTTTTATTCTTAATCTTTAACCACTTTTTAAGCATTATTCTTCCCAGTATATAAAAATGCTCAACTCTCTTCCATTCAAAAGAAAATATCCTTTGATTCTCCTCTTTCTATTAAACTAAGCTTCTATAAAAAGTAGTTTAAACTCATTTTCCTTTTTTATTAATGCTATATGAAATTGACAAAGTATAACCGTATACATTTATTGAGGTACAATGTGACATTTTGATGTATATAAATCTTGTGGAATGGTTAAATCAGGTTAATTAACATATCCATCACTTTGCTTACTTATCTTTTTTATTTTTTTGGTGAGACATTTGAAATATATTCTCTTAATTATTTTGAAACATACAGTACATAATTACTGACTGTTGTCATTCTGCTGGGTGACAGTTCCCAAATCTTATTCACGCTATTTACCTGAAACTTCATACCCTTGTACAGTCTCTGGTAACTATCATTCCACTCTCTAGTTCTATGAGCTCAACTTTTTAGATTCTACATATAAGTAACACCAGTGCGGTATTTGTTTTTCTGTGCCTGGCTTATTTCATTTAGTATAATGCCCTCCAGGTTCATCCATCTTATTGCAATGACAAGATTTCCTTATTTTGAGGCTAAATAGTATTCCACTGTGTATATAGACCACATTTTCTTTATCCATTTAGCTATTCATGGGCATTCATATTGAGTCCATCTCTCGGCTTGTGAATAATGCTACAACAAACGTGGGAGTGCTGATACCCTTAGACATTCATTTCAGTTCCATGGGATATATACCTAGAAGTGAAATTGCTGGATCTAATTTTAGAATTCTCCTTTGTGCCCTTCCTTTCTTTCCTTTTTTTTTTTCTTGAGGAGCCTCCATAGTGCTTTCTAAAATGACTCTACTAATTTACACTCCCACAAACAACATGCAAGGTTTTCCTTTTCTCCACATCCTTGCGGATTTGTTACCTTTCTTCTTTTTTATAACAGTTATTCTGACAGGTGTAAAGTGTTATCTCACTGTAATTTCAACTGCATTTTTACATTTTACATTTTTCCTTTTATATATACTTTTATTGGTGCATTGTAGTCTCACATCATAACGCAGTTCGGAGTGATAAGGACATACATGCACACACACTTGGTGAGCTTCCCCTCCCCCCTCCTCATCCCCTCCCCTTCCCCACACATGATATTGAGATTGGCATTGGTAATTTCATATATATACATAACATCAGTAGAAATATTTCCTTAATTAGTCCTCCCCTCCCTTCCCCTCTCATCCCCTTCCCTCCCCTCGTCTCCCTCCCCTTACCTCTCCCTTGACATCCTCATCACTCCACTGGGGTTTCTCCTCCATTAAAAAGTCCCTCTTGTATCTTAATAATTACTCCTTAGTTTCTGCATATGAGAGAAACCATATGGCCCGTCACCTTCTGTGACTGACTAATCTCACTTAACATAATGTTCTCCAGGTTCACCATTTTCCTGCAAATGACATCTTTTTTTTTTCTTTATTGATGAGTAGAATTCCTTAGTGTGTATATCCCATAATTTTGTAATCCATTCATCTGTTGATGGACAACTAGGTTGGTTCCATGCTTTGGCTATTGTGAACTGTGCTGCTATAAACATGGGTATGCATGTATCACTATAATGTTCTAATTTCAGTCCCTTTGGAAAGATATTCAGGAGTGGTATAGCTGGATCGTACATTTCACACTCTTCTTATTCACCCATTGCAGCTTGGGAAAACTCACCAAGGGAATCCTATTATTAGACACCATTAACACATCTCATTATTTATCTTAGTGAGTTCCTCACTAACATTTACTTATTCATTAACTACTTCATCTTTCTTGGCTCCCTATCCCCTAGATGTCCACGACGTCACCTCCTCTCAGTCTTTCTGGGTTAGACTCTGCTGTGCACGTTCCATTCTTTGCCCACTCCTTAAGCTAATATTGATGATCCCTGAAGTCCCCTCCTATGGCTGATGTTTATTTTTTGCACTCTCTGGGGTCTATCTTCGCCATTCTTTGGCTGTCTCTAACTATTTATCAAAAGTGATATATATATATATATATTTGTTGTGGTACTGAGGATTGAACTCAGGGGCATTCTACCTCTGAGCTACTCCCTCACCCAATTTTATTTTTTATTTTGAAACAGGGTCTCATTAGGTTGTAGAGGACCTCATGAGGTTGCTGAGACTGCCTGTGAACCTGCTATCCACGTGCTTCAGCCTCCCAAGTACTAGGATTCCAAGTGTGTGCCTCAATTCCCAGCTCAAAGTGATATTTTTAAAATATAAGGTTGAGATTATTTCTCTTTTGCTTAATCTCTTTTCTTTTCTTTTCTTTTTTTTTTTTTTTGTACTGGGGATTGAACCCAGGGGCATTCTATCTCCAAGCTACACCTTCAGCCCTATTTTTTATTATTTATTTTGAAACAGGGTCTCACTAAGTTGCGGAGGGCCTCACTAAGTAGCTGAGGCTGGCCTCGAACCCGGATCCTCCAGTCTCAGCCTCCCAAATGCTGGGATTACAAGCGTGTGCCACCACGCCTGGCTGCTTAATCTCATCATTGTTAACTACAAGAAAAGTTGAACTTTCTTGTCATAAGGTTCTCTTTGCTCTTGAAGCAAGTTCTTTTTCAATGAATGTTTGTTCAATGAGTGAATGGATGGCTCACAAATTTACGTCACTAGCCCTTAACTTTTCCTTGAGCTAAAACTTATAGACCCAGAGCTTGCTCCAGTTGGGTATTGTGCAGACCTCTCAAACACACAATAGCCCAATCTCAACCTAACTCAGCCTCACCTGCTTCTTTTACTGTATTATTCAGTGACCACCATCAAAAACTTGACAATTATTCTTTACATTTGCTTAGTCTTTATATTTCTGATTTGTACTGATTCAGTTCTCAAATGTTCCTTGAATTTGTTCCCACCTCTCTGGTGCCATAGTGCATATTCTTGGTTTCTTCTACCTAATCTATCAAAATTGTCTCAACTGATTGCCTTAATTCCAGTCTTGCCTCTCCATCTTCACAACCTCCAAACTGCTATCAAAGGGATCTGTTTAAAAAAAAATTAATTTCCTCCACTTAAAAATCTTTCAGTGCTTCTTACCTCTAGGATAAATGTAAGATTTGTTGCACAACATAAAAGTTGTTTATGATCTGACTTTTCTCCATAAATTCTAACTCATCTATTTCCTCTCTCAGAGTCCAATGATGCAGAACATCTTGTGATTTCATAGTTTGGAATATTTGTTCACATTATTCCTTATACAGCGCCAGACTTCTAGCCCTTCTTCATCCATTGAATAGGATGTAATTTTATCCTATAGGATTCATTTGGGCATCAGCTCTATCAGGAAGCCATCTTTGATCTTCTAGATTTGGCTAGGTGATCTGTGTTTACTATGTTCCAGACGGCAGAATGCCTAGTGCTTGTTGTCCAGCCTGTTTAAGTGCTTAGCCAAAAAGAATTATAGATTACCAGCTGTACAAGTTACTTAATTAATCTCTCTCTGCCTTAGAAAGTACTCAATAAATGTTGGCTACTTCTGTTATTATCACCAGTATCCCTTCTCTCCAGTGTGAATTTATAGTCTGCCTCCTTCCCAGCAATCTCTGAGCAGAGTTTAGAAGGTCTTCTCTGTTCTTGATTCATTATTATCTTCAAAGGCAGCAAGAAGTGTTTGAACGAGAGAGCAATGCAATTTCCTCTTTTCTCATTCTTGCAGCAATTTTCTTAGCTAAGTTTTCTGAGGGTGGAGGGAAGGAGATGTGGGGATTCATTCTTCTCATTTTTTTTTTTTTTTTGCCTTCTCTGCCTTCAGTTGCTTATCTAGTCAAGATCTCTTGCTCCCCTCTGAAGGAAAGCTGGTGACTTCATATATTTATGTGACCTGAAATGTTATTCATTTGATACAACATAATTGCTTTGGCTTTTTATTTTAAAAAAACCAGAGGAGGAAGTTAAAACATAGAATCCATTTATGTCAAGACCAAAGATTTAAAAAAAAATCTATGTGACAGCTGTATAAATTTGGTTTGTTTTAGCAGTTGAATTTAAGGAAATTCTTATTTTCTGAACTGTCTTTCATCTTCCATGCTTCGAATCCTCCCCCTAAAAATTATTTAGTATAAGATTTAAGCAAATTGGAGGTTTTATGTACAGGCCATAAGAAATCCAGAGCCATTGGCTACTGGACCTAGAAACTAAAATATCCAATCTGTCATGGTGTCCCAGGATTCCAATGTAAAATTAGTGTGTGAAGAGTATTTTCCAGCCCTTATTCCAAATCTCTTTTCTTTCTTCTTTTCTGATCTATTTTTAATAATGCAAATTACGATATTTGGAAAACTTCCTTTGGCTGCTCTTTTCAGAATCCAGTTGACTTCATCATTAGGCAACATCTCATATTTAAACTAATTGCTTTGTTTTTTCAGCTTCATCTCTCTTTTCTGGGTCATATTGTACCAATTTAATTCTAGCTACATATTTAAGCTTTACTGTCTGAAAACTCCTCACTAACTATCTGTGCCTGCATTAACTCTCGTGTGTTAAGTGTGATGGTACTTAAATTATGGCAATTTCATATAATTGGAAATGAGTGATTTTGGATATCTGGCCCTTCTCGCATCAATCTTCTTGAATTTGTATATTCACACCAAACATTTTATATAAAAGGTATTCTCGAATGTAGTAGGTACATGCTGACCTAACATTTTTTTTACTTGAAATAAAATTCACATAACAGAGTTAACCATCTTGAAGCGTACAGTTCAGCGGCATTGGCACATTCACAATGCTGTGCAATCAGAATCCCTATCCAGCTCCAACATTTCCATCATTCCCAAAAGAAACCCCGTCACCCATCCATGCCCCAGCTATTCTTCCCCAAGTTCCTGGAAACTTTTAGTCTGCTTTCTGTCTGTATGGTTTTACTTATATTTCATATCACTTGAATATTAATCACCATCCCAAACAATAGGGGACATCTTACTTTTGGTTAATGATATATACATTTATAGCATTTTCATGTGGATTGCCCCCATTTTTAATGAATATTTGAGATGTTACTATTGTTAGATAAATCCATGTTCTACTTCTTCATTTGAAAGATGAGTTCAGGTTTTATTACCTTGGTTGGTAAAATATATGTTTATCATTTATACATCTAAAAAAACAGAAGTCCAACAATTTTGGTTGACTAATTAGGTTTTATGTTCCTCTCTGTGTATCTTTGTGATCAGCAAATGTTTGGGTCTTTTAGTTGCTTGATGATGGAGGTCTCTCTGTAGTTTACCGGCCCAATTTAACTCAGGTTTGAGTCAGGAAAATGTCTTCCGCTGGGTATAGTACTTTGATTCTGATTCTTTGCTCTGCCACACAGTGCCAGAACCTTTAAGCTACTAGCCAAGGCCAAGCAAAGTATTAAGTAAATATTCTTTTATTTGTATTAATTTGCTTCTACCTGCAACAAAATCCATTTCAGAAGTGAACATTGAAAGGAAAGTTTGATCTTTAAGTTAACTCATATGGAATATATCACTAAACATCACAAACCTCTGACCATCTAATGGAGTTTTCCTGCCTCTTCTAAAGAAAAAGCATTTTAAAGAAAGCTTCTAAGTTTCAGTGTCTGTGCTTTAGATAAAAATCTGAAATTGTTGGAGTCTAGGGGAAGAGAGGGACTTGGTCTCTTTTTAAATGGCTAGGAATTCTTTGTACAATAAAGTGCCTTCTTTCCTATCTGCCTGCCTTCCTTTCTTCTTTTTTCTCATTTTGCCTTTTTTTTCAAGGTATAACTAAATTATCATAATTATAATTAGACTTTTAAAATGCAATAGATGCTGTTGGACTTTTGGGCATGTTTTGGACAATTCCATTGGTAAAGAAATCTACTTAAGACATGTGATTCTCATCTCTGCCAGTTTTGTCTCTATGCCTTCCCTCATATGCCCAGAGAACATTTGGCTAAGTGCAAAGACATTTCGAGTTGTCATGACTGGGATGAGGGGTGCTACTGGCATCTAATGGGTAGAGGCATCTAATGGGTAGAGCCAGTGCTTCTAAATATCCCATAACATATAGAAAAGCCTCTCCAACCAGGGTTATTCAGCTCAAAATGTCAATAGTGCCAAGATTAAGAAACTCCATTTCATAGATATCTTCAACTATTCTTGGGTCTTTAGGCATAAAAGTTACAAAGAGGATTGGTATGTTTAATTAGCTAACAATAATTCAGTACTTTGTGTATGGCAGGTGTATCATTCTAAATACTTCTCTCATTCTACTTCTACAAAGCAGAAACAATTAGCTATATTCTACAGATAAGAAAACTGACCAAAGAAGAAGATAAATAACTTGCCCAACAATATTTAAGTATTAAAAATTGGAGTCTTGTTTCTTGAGGAACAACACAAAAGGAAGAATTTGAAGTGTAGAATTGGTCAGAATTGCAACCTCTAATTCTGGAATCCATCAACACAGAAGGACAAAATCACCGTTTTAGCCATTGTTTTGGTGAAACTATTCAAAGTTATGTGATCTGGTTTGTACTCAACACATAATTCTGACTTTCATTAGGCTAGTGATATATAATATTTTTAGTTGTTCAAAGAGAGATAGTTTATGTTACAGGGAAAAATCAACACAAATATTTTTTCCAAACCCTGAAATTTTCAACATGAGAGACAGAAATAACCATGAATTATGAATGCTTTTTTATTGCTACATATAATAGTTTTGATATTTCTCCTAAAACCACAGTGCATTTTCATAATGCTTTTACTGACTTAAGACTCATGGGGAAAAAGAGCAATATCCTCAAATTGGAGGGCCAATTCCTTGTTTTCACCATGTTTCTCTAAGAGGCCAACAGAATGATTGCTTAAGGGCTGTGTGGGCAGCTTCCATCATAGGGCAATGTCCCACACAAGGACAGGCGAGCCCATTATTTGGCTCAGTATCTAAAAATATGGATCTTTAAGGGCTCAACATAAGAAAAACATGCTCCTTTCAAACAGAGGGATGCAGGGCTCCTACTTTACTAAAGACTCCATTGACTATTCTGATGTTTGAGTTGAGTTCATTGATTTCCTGTGTGGCTGTCCTTGGGAAAAGCAAAACAAAACCACAAAAGCAGTAACAACAAGAACAAAAAAAAAAAAAAAAAAAAAAAAAAAAAAAAAAAAAAAAAAAAAAAAAAAAAAAAAAAAAAAAAAAAAGGAAAAAATCAAGCCCATGGAGATGGAGATGCTGGAAGAGTGGGTAAATGTGATTGGATTCCTAAACATTAAAAAGCAGCTCCAATTATCATCTATATGGAACTCAGGACAGAAATTTCTGATCCCAGATTCTTGTCTGTTTCTTAAAAAAAAAAATAAAGTCAACTCACATTTCTCTGCTTCCCTTTGATTCATTTCTGCTGAAAATAAAATTCCGAATTTGATGTAAAACAAAGACTCTTGCTCTTGAATTGGCATTTTGCTAATTGAACAAAATACAAAATACAACCTATTCATTTTCTTTCTAGTATGCTACAAAAAAGAAAGGAAGGAAGGAAGGAAGATAAAAAGAAGGAAAGAAAATGAATGAATGAATGAATGAATGAATGAATGAAAGACCTAAAGCTAATTCTAACTTATGCGCTGTCCTACTCAAAGTTGTCATATTCCATTCTGAGCCTAAAAGGTGAAAAATATAAATCACACTGACCTGCAGAGTAGATATAAAAACTAATAAAAGGCAACAACCAGGAAGCTATGTGCAGCTGTTTAAGTCCATTTTATTCAAATTATCAATTTCACAACAGAGTCAGCCTGTCCACATTGTTAGCCTGTCTAAGTTTCTAGCCTGCCACAGCTTCTCTAGGGTCTCTTAGGAAGATCGATAAAGACGTTCTGTTTTTCTGACGTTGGGGGGTGAGCATATTCGCTTTGCTGAGAGATGATTGATCACTAGCTTGGCTTCAGGAAGGGTTATGACTTCAATCCGCTCTCTCTCTCCCTTCTCTCTCTCTCCTTAGTTGTTAACATGTTCATGTTTCTAGGTTCATTAAAAGTTGCAGAGATTCAGTAAGTCATTATTCCAGAGCACTAAGCTCAGATAACATGGAAGGCACAGAGTGGTAAGTGGAGAACTTGAAAGAGACAATAAAACACAGGAACATGGCTGGTGTTCGTGAATTTAAGAAGTCACAGAATAGTGTGAAGTGAGTATCGGATAGGGCTCACTCTGACCATCATCCCTTCCGCAGGTGCCATAGACTACTGCATAGATAGGCTTCTCTAATCATAGAAAAAGGATTTATGTTTTATTCATTAAAATTTTCAATGTTTACATACGCTCCTACCCCCTTTTTTTTTTAAAAAAAAAAAAAGTCAACCCACTCCATAAATTTTTTTTTTTCTTGTGCCTATAGCCAGAAATAAGTGCCTGCATTCCCAGTACTTGGAAGGCTGAGACAGGAGGATCTCAGGTTTGAAGCCAGCCTCAGAAACTTGGTGAGATCCTGTTTCAAAGTAAAAAAATAAAATAGGGCTGGGGTTGTAGCTCAAAAATAGAGTGCCCCTGGGTTCAGTTCACAGTAACATACACACACACACACACACACACACACACACACACACAAGATAAATATGATATTGAATAATTTGAGTGGTTATAACAGTATTGTATTGTGCTGAGAAGGAAAAGAACAAAGGGATGGTAAAGAAGAATCTACTGATTTTTAAGTATTTAGGATTTGTAACTACAGGTCCATCAATTTAAGGTTTATAGACAGATTTGCAATGTATTTATCAGGAATCCCTTAGGACATAATGCAATGTCTTGGCCATTCGGTGGGAGCTGGAGGTCCTTCTTGGGACTCCCAGTCCAGTAAACAGGTTTGGCTGGGTGCTAAACATTGTTCCTGAGCTCTCTACCTGCCAGAACCTAGGATGTGGAGCTCAGAGCTGGTCTACTGGACCCATTCTGAGATTGTCAGTGAAGATCTGGAAAAGGACAAAGGGTTTCACACACAAAGGCACCTAGTTTTCCACCCACAAATGATTCAAATGCCCCCTGTTGACCAGCCTCCCCTCCAAATAACAAAGACAATGGAAGGAAAGGAATGAGGAGATGAGACGCCTCGCAGGGTAGTGACTATTTATGTCTTGCTAATTATTATATCCCCAGGAGCAAGGGCAGTGTCTAGTATAGAACAGGTGCAAAGTGAATATTTGTTACATAAAATAAGTGTGATCCTTATTTTGGGGAAGTGAATTGACCCCAGTGAAACTGATAAAAGTCAGTGGAAGAATTGGATTGCAAACATAGGTCTACCTCTTTCTACTAATTACATGATTAGAAACTCTTCTCTCCACAAACAGTTCAAGTCATTCCAAGTGATCTCTTGAATAGAATTGTATTTTGCCACAGCTTGAGTGATTTCTAGGCAAAAATGTGTAGGCAGTCTAGCACATGGTAAAATAACCAAGCAAATGTTAATCTAGGTTTTATAGATACTTTAGAAAGCATTCTGCTTGGTTTCTCACCCAATGAGAAAGCAAATGCATTCCTTTGCACAATGCCTAGCATGCAATAAGTGCATAATAGACACTAATTCTTCACAATGCAAGAAGATTATGGTAGGTGATGGTCCCAGCCTCAGCCAGAACACTTTCACTTGCTCCTTACAACTTTACGACATCTTCTTCCCTTTTAGTAAGAAATAATTTCCCCTTGAAATGCAAATACCATGAAATCAGTGACTTTGTTCTGTTTAATGCTATATTCCTCATGCTAAAAGACCTTAAACATGGTAGGTGATTATAAATGTATATTTTGAATGTATGGAATAACACATGAATAAATGTTGGGAAGGTGCTATTAACAATAGTTGCTCAAGAGATGGATTGGAAATTCAGGGGAGAAGATGGTATCCCAGAGCAGCTGGTGGCTCCTGGAAGAGTCATTTGAAGTCCTACTTGACAGTGTGGTAAATGAATGGTTGATTCTCAGGCTGTGGTCTAGAAATGCCATGGCCTGGACAAGTATAAGATGAGCTTATATCTGGACAAAACTTATAGATAGCAGAAGGAAAGGTATCAAACACTGAAAATTCACCAACCACACTCTGCAAAGACATGGAGGACTGTGGTCTCCCTCTCTTATTCCTCCTATTATCCATCCTTACTCCAGAAAATCTCTGATTTGTAGCCAATTAACCTTATCTCTGCAGGACAAAATGATACAAAATCAAGTCATCAGGAATCACGAAGATGAATATTGAGACGAAAAAAATCTCTTCTAATTGGCTTTGTGCCCAGATGGAGGTTTGTATTTTTTTGGTAGCTGATTCTTAAACAATGGAACAAAATGGGGAGATTAAAAAAAGTAATAACTTTGATTTTTCAAAAGAGATCAAATATATTTGTGTTAACTCCGATAACCTTTATAAATCCTTCACTAGAGGCAAGATTTCTGCAGAGTCTCTGAAAAATGTCAAATCACATAATATACCCACCTGGGTTCATAACTAAAGTCGAGAAGCATCTTTCCAGGGGTACCTCACCTTCACCCTGATATTACTTGTTCTCAGAACAGAAGGTTGGTTGTGTCCCTTGGGTATTTGTTGATCAAACTTCCAGTCATGCTGACTGAAGGGGTGTTCTGTCCTGTTTTCAAAGTGATTATTAGGCCACTTTAAAAACACTTTAGCTTGTGGGCTTGCCTCACTCTATTTGAGTCCAAATTTCACAATAACACACTGAAGCAAGCCCTGTGGGACTGTGTATGTCATCTTAATTTATCAGGAAACCACAACCTTGCACATCTTTTCCAAGTGACTTTATTTTGGACACTATAGCCATGTCCAGTGCTGTCTGGCTTCTTTCTGGCTTGGTGCTTGGCCTGGGCTCCAGGATTGTGACCCACTACATCCACTCTACAAAGTTCAGCTTTCTCCTCTGACATCTTGGACCTAGCCTGCTCCCTATTTCTGCTATTTGGTTTCAAGCATTCCTGTCTCCTCTGAGTAATCAAGGTTTTATTGTAAAAAAAAAAAAGTCCCCAAAGAGCTCTGAAATATTCTTTTTACTTTTCTGTCTGCTTCGATGGGTATTTTATGTGAATTGTGAACTTGGGAAACATAAAAAGGAAAAATTAAAAAGAAATATGTAGTCTCTGTAAGAAAACCATGAACAATGTTTCAGTGTTTAAACCATGACTGTAGAATGCATTTAACCAATTTGATATAGTCTTTCCATTTTCTTTGTGATTTGTTCCTGTTGAGATGACTGAACATTTATTTAGGTTTTACATACAATCTTCACATTGTTTAAGCACTTGACTATTTTACATTAGAATTGTCAGACCAACCTAAAAAGGTACTTTTCAATATTAAAAGTGTACTTAAAAAGATATCAGCAGTCATTTATTTCAGAAGCATTAATTTCTAAGGTTTTTCTGACTATTTATGGTCCACACAATGTAAAGAGCTTGAATTTTCATTAATGATTTTGTAACAACTACATTTAGAAATATTTCCAAATGCTGTATTACAGCTATGTAATGTTTCTGAAATAATTTATGAAATGAATTCAGGAATTTACAGATTATTATTATTCATGTGTGTGTGGTACTAGGGACTGAACTCAGGGGTGTTCTACCGCTGAGCTATATCCCCAGCAAGCAGAGTCTTGCTAAGTTACCCACACTGGCCTTGAACCTGCAATCTTCCTGCTTCAGCTTTCCAAGTATTGGGATTACAGGCATGCACCACTCAACCAGCAGATTACTTTTAAAATCTAATTTTTATAATGATAAAACCAATTGCCTATATTGTGATAACATAGGACAGAAACAACA
>PVLC010018156.1:0-32501 GCA_004027655.1 Graphiurus murinus
AAAAAAAAAAAAAAAAAAAAAAAAAAAAAAAAAAAAGAAAAGAAAAGAAAAGAAAGACTGTTCTTTCTCCACTGAACGGTTTTCACACATTTGTCAATAATCATTTGACCTCGGATGCAAGGGTTGATTTCTGGGCTCCGTTGACTTATATTTTTTCTTTGTATATGTCTTGTGATTTTTTTGTTGTTGTTAAAAGCTGCACATTTGAATCTAATTATGTGACAACTCTGGAAATCAGATTCTCCTTCTTCCCAAGATTTACTATTTTTTTATTGCTGCTATATACATACACTATTATTACATTACATACATATATTATTATGTTATATCCATATATTATTATATACATTATTATTATAGTCTGTTTCTGTAGCTCTGCCCTGAGGTGCAAATTTAAGGTCTTCTCAGATCTTTTCTGAGACTGCCTTTCTTTGGGCATGCAGATTCACTTTCTAATTTTCCCCAAGTTTGTAGTTGTTTTGAATGCCCTAGTATTTAATGTCTAGTTCCCAAGAGAGGTAAGAAAAATTAAAGTGTGTGTGTGTGTGTGTGTGTGTGTGTGTGTGCATGCCAGCTCTTTAAATCTCTTGGAATGTCTCGCCAGTCAGCAGGGAAAGGACTTTCAACAAAGGGAAGAGATGTGAAAAAAAAAAAAAATGGCTGATCACCTCTTTGTAATCACAGGATCAATCAGTGACCTGTGCAAAGATCCCCAGCATTCAAAGAACAGGAGCCTTCTTACCCACGTTACTCCTGCAAGCTGTGTGCTGGGTAGGCTACTTTAGGACCAGGTGCACATTTGCCAGCCCTGGCACTGGGAGCAGGGGACAGGTAATTGCTAGTGTGCTAAGAGCTGGAATTGACTGAAATTAACTGCAGTTTGCTCCCTAGACTTCCCCCCAAAGTTCCAAGCTATCAAAAGACACCAGAGATCCACAACAGTTGTACTGGGAAGGTTCTTCAAGTGCAATTCTTGTCTAGGTGATAGAGTTCTGGTAGTTCTTACTCTTCCATCTTCTACAAATGCTCCCCTCTAGTTGCTTTTATTTCCAGGTAAAGCATGCAATAAGGCCATTAATTAAGTGAGAAGGAAAAGAAGGATATAGACTTTAAGGAGAAAGAACAATAATCACAGCTTACTATGTTCCAAGCAGTATACAAATGTTTTACATTTTAACTCGCTTCACTTCATAGAAATGACATACAAAGGCTCCTAACTTTACATATGAGGAAACTGAGGCACATTAAGATAAAATTCACACAGGTTAATAAGTGGAAAAACAATGGTTTGAACTGGTTTCAGGGAATAAGAGCTAGATGAGTTGGATGTGGTGATGCATACCTGTAATCCTAGTACTTGGGAGGCTGAAATAGGAGGATTGCAAGTTCAAGGCCAACCTCAGCAACTGAGCAAGACCCTGTTTCAAAATGAAAAATAAAATAGGGCTGGGGTGTGACTTGGAGGTAGAATACCCTGGGTTCAATCCTCAGTATATGTCACACACACACACACACACACACACACACACACGTGAAATGTTGACTGACACTTAAAATCTATGGTCACTGGGCATGGTGGCACACACCTGTAATCCCAGTAATTGGGTTAATCCCAGCACTTAACCCAGTAAGGTTAAGACAGGAGGTTTAAAGGCTCAAAGCCAATCTCAGCAATTTAGCAAGATCCTTAGCAACTTAGCAAGACTGTATTACCAAAAAAAGGAGGGGGGCAGAGGGTGTAGCTCGAAGGGTTCAATTCCCAGCAGCACACACACAAACACACACATAAATGAATAAATGAATGAATGAATGAATAAATAATAATAAATAAATAATTAAAAATAATAAAATAATAAATAATAAAAATAAATGAATATTAATTAATAAATAATAAAAATAAATAATAAAATAAACAAACAAATAATAAATAAATAATAAATAAATAATGAAAATAAATAAATAATAAAACATTATGATCATCAGGGAGGAGAAGAGTGTGAGGTAGGATCTAGCGGGAACTACACAGGACCAATAAAAGTGTCTTAAAACATGTAAAGAGAAGTCGGGTGTGGTGGCGCACGCTTGTAATCCCAGCATTCGGGAGGCTGAGACCGGAGGATCCGGGTTCGAGGCCAGCCTCAGCTACCTAGTGAGGCACTCCGCAACTTAGTGAGACTCGGTTTCAAAATAAAGAATAAAAAATAGGGCTGGGAGTATAGCTCGGAGGTAGAATGCCCCTGAGTTCAATCCCCAATACCAAAAAAAAAAAAAAAAAAAAAAACATGTAAAGAGTAACATCTATGCTCATGGATTCAATGTGAAACGGCACAGTAGGTGCTTTTCTTCAGCATGCGTGCACCAGATGGGGAGCAGGCACACAGTAGGTAAACACTTTGGTTTCACCAGGCTTGGGCTCTGCACGGTAAGTTCCTTGGGGAGGCTGGAGGGCTGAGGAGCTAAGGGTGTTGGTGAGGGGCGAGAGCTCGAGGGAAAAGAGGCACCTGCTCGGTGGGCGGGAGGGCTCTGGGTGGTCAGAGGAGGAGAGAAGTTGGGTTGAACGGATGGGAGGCGGCACCCTTAGGGGCTGGGGAAGGGCCCGAGGCAGGGCAAAGGCACGACCCCAGGGCACCCTTGGGGTCCCCTTTACCTCTTACAGCCTCCTGAAAGGCTCTGCGCTTCTTTATGTAGCGTTCCCAGCTCCCAGCTCCACACCTCTGATCCTGTCCTGGCTGCCAGTGTAGTTATTCTCCTGTCTTCTTTTATGTAAATAGTATCCCTTCGCCAAGTCCCCGTGCAATGGCACCTCCTCCGTCACTCCGTCCCACACCCAGACATCCTCAGGCAGAGGCTATTTTCTCCCTTCTCTTGTGGGACTATTTATATCCTTCATATAGTAGGCATTACATTTTCCTTTCCGTCTCTCCCTCCCTCCCTTCCTTCCTTACTCCCTTCCTTCCTTCCTTCCTTCCTTCCTTCCTTCCTTCCTTCCTTCCTTCCTTCCTTCCTTCCTTTTCTTTCTTCATTTTGTGGTACTAGGGATGGAATCCTGGGGCATACAACCTCTGAGATATACCCCCAGCCTTATTTTATGTTTTTTTTGGAAACAAGGTCTCACTGAGTTGTGGAGGGTCTCACTAAGTTGCTATGGCTGGTCACAAACCTACCGTCCTCCTGTCTTAGCCTCCCAAGTACTGGGATTATAGGTATGCACCACCATGCCTTCTATTATGTTTTCCATTCTAATGACACATTTCTTCTTGTGTCTGAGCTCCTCTACTGAGTTTTAAGTACTCAAGGGCAAAGGCCAGAACTCCACAACTTGGTATTCTGGCCCAGGCTTGGCCTAGTATCTTTTGCCAGTAGGAGCAAGAGAAAATTGATTCTAATTTCCTAAATACAGGAATAGTGTAGTGATGGCTCAATAAATGTCTATTGAATAGAATTAATGACTAGACACATTAGGGTCATTGTTTTATATTTCTCACACATGACTCCTTATATATCTGTGAACCAGCATCCCAGCAAACCTATTCTCTCTTCTTTATGAGATCAGTGGTTCAAGTCCAGCCCAGGTCTTCACTGTAGACTGTAATGGTGATATATACATATTACATATCATTAGTGATATACTCTAGGTCGTGTGTGGTAGCTCACACCTCTAATTTTAGCACTTGGGAGGCTGATACAGGAGGATCGCAGGTTCTTGGCCAGTCTCAGCAACTTAGTGAGACCCACAGTAACTTAGTGAGACCCTGTTCCAAAATAAAAGATAGAATAGGGCTGGGGGTGTATCTCAGAGGTAGAGCATCCTGGGTTCAAGCCTTGGTACCCGAAATATATATGTACATATATATTAGAAGCATAATGTATAATTATAATACTATAGTAATAATGATATTAAACCCATCAAGTACTTACTGTGTGACAGGCACTATCCTAGGCACTGTACGTGGTTTAATGTGTTGAATCTTTATGATAATGCTAAGTCAGGGTTACTATTATTATTATTATTATTATTATTATTATTATTATTATTATTCCTGTTTTAGAAAAGAGAAAACTAAGATTTAAAGAAGTAAACAATTGCCCAATGTCACAGAGGGATTTGGCAGCTTAGTTAGCAATAATGATAATGATAATAATAATAGTAATAACAACAATAATAAAGATAAACCTATTCAATAGATGTCCTTAACAGTATTTTTCAACTTTCTAACTCTGAAATATCACAGTGTCTTATAATGAACCTGCACACACACGCATGACACATACCACCTTTATGATATGTAATGCACTTTGGTATTTTCTGTTTGAATGTATTCTACTTTATTTTATTAAAAACACCAGGTGGCACTCCCTGAATTGATGTCAAGACGTAAATGTTGAGATCCCGGGGTGCAAACTGCTGCTCTAACCAGCACGCTCCACTGTCTCCCTGCGCTGGAACAGGTGAATGGCTCGCAGTCCTTTTCCACTTCTCCAAACCACTGGTTCAAGTTCAATTTCCTTAACAAAGAAGAATCGTAACTGTCGTACATGGGGAGTAACGGGCAGGGACGCTGCTGTTTAATTACACAGCGCAGAGCATCAGTTAAATGACACATTCCCTTCTGAGTTACAAGGGACCCAGCTACAGAATTGCTAGAGGATTAGTTAAGACAATTCTAATTGAAAAGGAAATATAATTAAGTTCAGAGAAGTCAACTGTCTCTGAGGCCAATCACTCTCCTTCCAAAGGATCCCTTCTCATTTATATCTCAGGGACGGAGCAACGTTGGGTACTAAAACCTTGAATTCAGTTTGTCTCATTCATGCCTTTGATGACTAATTTACCAACTCATTTTTTGGGGGGAAGAGATTCACTAAACACGAAAGCTAAGCACCAGGCCTAGTTTTCACGATGGAACGGCCTTCCGTTTAGAGCTCAGTGTCACAGTCGCCAAAGGGGAAAATGTTTCAACCACGTTGGACGACATTCAGGAAAGGGAATGGGGTGGGGGGCGACGGCTGCTGCATCTGATGTTGGGGCTGAGTTTGGGGAGCGGCGATGAGCATTTTGTAGGGAGGAAGGAGCTGGAGGAGACAGGAGTGTGGTGGGGGCGGGGAAGAAGGATCCAGGTAGAAGAAAATGTGTGTGAAGGAAGGATCCCAGTACATTCAATCTAGCGTAACTCTCATGGAGCGGACGGTGCTTGTGCAGGAATAAGATATGAAGTAGGGAAGGTTGGACGGGGGTTGATTATGGAGATTTTTATAATCTACAGGGAGTTCGTCCTCTACGCCATAGATGACAGGGAGCTATTAAAGAATGTGTGGCAGCTGAGTGACACAGTCAAGGTAGTATTCCAGAAACACAGCACCGGGATGTCGTGTTGGGGTGATGGAGAGACGGGGTGAGTGACACTAGAAGTGGGGTGAAGGCGAGGGGCAGGTTGAGGGATCCCCAGGCAGAACAGCGGACAGGAGCATGTCACTGTCACTAGCCCACTACCCAGTGATGGCCGCTTTGGGGATCCAGGCAGATGGCCGTGCAATTTGCCAAGACAGGGCTGAAGGCGGGAAGGCAAACTAATATTTTTGATTTTAGGAGGCTCGTCTGAGGCCACTGAGAGACCTCCAGGCGTGCCATATCTCAGGAAGGCAGGCATGAATCTGGGGTTCAGGCACGGATTTGGTTGCAGGCATAAGTTTGCAAACTCTAAGTTCCAGGTGGTGTGAACACAGGTGTGTGTAGGTGTGTGTGCGTGTGTGTGTGTGTGCAGTAAAAATAGAAGGATAAACTAAATAGAGTCTACCAATGTTTAAGAAGAGGGATGAAATGGAGGAACACATTGTACGAAATTCTGAGAGTATTCCAAAGGAAGAAAGAGATTTGGGAATGATTACCAATAAGGATATGACAAAAGAAAAGAATTTCAACAAGGAATTTTCAATAGTGTCAAATAAAACAGAGAAATCCTGGCCTGTTCAGGGAGTGAATGGTAAATGTAGCTGGGCAGGGGGCAGCGTAGCATCATGACGAAGGAGAAATACTGGTGACAGTTACGTTTATTCAACTAATATCGATTGATCACCCACTCTGTTTTGAGCATCTGTCTAAGCCCTAGGGATGATACAGCCAAGAACCAAACAAGATCAAAATCCCTCCCCTTACATAACTTACACCTGCAGACGACCTTGAGACGGCCTTGAGGAGTTATTAGTCTAAGTTAGTCTTGGTGTACTAGTCCTTCAAGTGGGCCAGCGACAACAGTACCCATGTCACTGGGTAGCTGGGGCGGCAGAAACGTAACTTAAACCACTTGGCTCCGTGCTTGGCGCCGACTGCCTCTCAATACATGTTAACCACACTAAGTAGACCGTGGGCAACTTTTGCCAGAGACGTGCCTCTGAGGGTAATTAAAGCATCTGATCCACGATCCATGATCCAAGGAGCGCAGTGCTCAGGACGTGCCTGGTGCCCGGCTCGAGTGCGTGTGAGGTACTCAGCCGCGTCGGGAGGCTTCTAGCCCCTCCCCGAGACCCTTTAACGAGACCACGGGGCCTTGCTCCTGAGCCCTCGTGGGCCTTAATTGTCATTCTCTTCTCAAAATCTGGATTCAGGCTGTGCCTGACAGAAGAAAGACAACCCCCCAGCACCAGCCAGGCCAGCTGGACCTGCCGCTGTGTTGCTGGATTCCCATGTCGACATCTGTCAAGGACTAATTTTGGGGTTCCCTCTCCCCAGGACTGCACTATATTCTAAGAAGGTCCTGCTAGCAGATTTGAAGGATGGAGGGCAGAGAAGTTCTTTGAGGACACCGCTGCCATTTGTCAGTGTGAGAGGTTAGGAGAGCCTGACCCAGACCGAGGTGGGCCTTTGGACACCTTCCAGAAATGTGATAGGATGTGATGGCGCACGCTTGTGAGCCCAGTACTTGGGAGGCTGAGACAGGAGGATCGCAGGTTCGAGGCCAGCCTCAGCAATTTAGTGAGGCCCTCAGCAATTTAGTAAAACCCTATTTCAAGATAAAAATTAAAAAAAAAAAAGGGCTGGGGATGTAGCTCAGAGGTAGAATGCCCCTGGGCTGGCTCAATTCCCAGTAACACACACACACACACACACACACACACACACACACACACACACAAAATGTGATAGGACTTGGCAACTTATATCTGCACAGGAGGCAGGAGGGTTCACAAGGCCAAGAGGATGCAACCATGCCAGTGCCCCCCACCCGCATTTTGAGTAGAAAAGCCCTGGAACTAAGATATTGCAGAAAGCAATGGTCAGTCCCCATTTGGTCCGTCCGTCTTCAGTGGTCTAGTAGAAAGCCAGAGACACAGAGTGGCCCCCAAAATGGACTGCTTGGGAACGTGCTGGACACCTGGATGTCCACTTAGGCACCAAAGGACCCCATCGCTGGCCCTGAATTGAGACCAGCCTTGGGCCAGGCCCGGAACCGGCGGGCCCCTCAGTTTCTTCTTTCTGTTGGAATTGAGTAGTGCTTTCACCAGCCCGCTCTGTAGTAGCAAGTCCGATGACAAAGCTCGTCATGTGTATGAAACTCCCGGCCTACGAGGGACATCCGTGGAAACACGGACGGTCTTTTCCACGCCACGAGCTTGTTAAGTCTGGAGTGTCATTAGGATGCTGGGGAGTTTTGCAGAGGGCGAGGTGGACTGGGGCGTGGGGTCCTCTCGGGATCAGGTCAGGTTCCGGCTAATGGACTCGCCCTCTCCTGCGGAGTGTCCCCTGCTGCTTTTCGGTGTCCCCGTGCGCCCTTCTTGCTGCTGCCCCTCTCCTGCGTGGATGGCTCAGCCCTGCCAGGCTCCCCTGGGGAAAGACACTAACTGGTTCTGAGAGACTCGACGGGGACACTGCAGGCCCCCAGCAGGCAAAACTGTTCTTTTTCCTCTCTCTACTATCCAAGCATGAAGCTAGCTACCGAGGTATGTAAATGACAGAGGCTAGGCTTTGAGTCTGCGCCCCCGGACCTATTGACTTCAGGTAATTGGGGAAAGAACAGGGGATTATTATGTGTTGAATGCCACCTGCAGGCCCCAGGCTCCTGTGGCTGCAGCTGCAGCTGTGATGGCGGAGCTGGCGGCCCAGCGCCTGCTACTTTCCCACACAGTGCAAGCAGGTAAAGCTTGGGCCTTCTGCTCGAGAAATGGTACAAGACCAGAAATATTCTATGAACCTTTTCCTGAAGAGTAGAGCTTCAGTTGAACTGGCAGAGCAGTTGAGAGTTTAACAGATGATTGAAGGAGAATGTGGGTCTAAGCTTCAAAGGGGGGCAGGAGGGGGGGGAGTAAGGGTAAGAGGCACCCAGGGTCCTTCCTGAATCACCAAGGTGTGTGACAGCCTCCTGGGCCACCGTGGGGGCACACACACATGTAATCTTAGTACTTGGGAGGCTGAGGCCACAGGTTTGAGATTAGCCTCAGCAACTTAGTGAGTTCAAAATAAAAAAAAAATAAGAATGGGCGGGCAGTGTGTGTGTGTGTGGGGGGGGGGGTATAGCTCAGAGGTAGAATGCCCCTGGCTTCAATCCCCAGTACCAAAAACAAAAAACAGAGACCTGACCCTTTCCTGGCATTCAGCTTCGGGTGGAAAGGAGAGGAAGGCTTGGGCGGCCTCGCTTGTCTGTGTCTCGTGCTGTGGCTGGGAAGGGCGACTTTGTCACGGGAAGGGCATGAGCTCTTGTGTGTATTTGCCCTCGTCCTCCCCTCCCTTCTGCCGGTCCTCTGGAAATGGTGTAGCAAAGCATTCAAGCCTTTCCCTAAACTCCCCTGAGAAGGCCTCACTCCCCAAATGAGTTGTCAATTTTCCTTTCTTACTTTTGTTGCTCTTTTGAATCGGGTTTCTCTAAGGGTCGCACTGGAAGGTCAAGGCCATGCTGGCTGATGCCCACAGACGGGACGCCGGGGTGCGTCTGGGGGCTCCCTCTTCTGACAGTCAGTGTCTCAGTGCTTGGTAATCACCGTGGCTGGAGAGCCTCCTGGGCCCTGGCTGGATTTAGGGGGGTCATATGCAGCCTAGAGACTCCTGCATACTCTTTTTTTTTTTTTCTTTCTCGCTTTAACAGAATGGCAGTGTGCTGTAGGATGACGTGGCAGAGCAGGGTCACCACGATGTAGACCCCAGGGGCGGGGCAGAGAGTTCAGGGCCTGTAATACCAGGATTCAAGAGCCAGGGAGCGCTTCAGCCAAGAAGCTGGTACGCTTGCCTGCCCCTAGGAAAGCATGGACCATGGTTAACTTAGCAGGAGGGCTGGGGCTGGGGCCGGGTAGTCAGGGGCCTTAGTACAGGCTCAGCTCCGTGGAAAATGGGGGTTCGGGCCAGCAGAAACGTGACCAAACCGCAACTGTCACCATACCCTGGGTACCTCTGCGGCCGTTAGCATCGTGACCTCCTGGTGAAATAAGAAGAGCCAGGGCAGCCAGGCGTGGTGGTACATGCTTGTAATCCCAGCATTTGGGAGGCTGAGACTGGAGGATCCAGGTTCATGGCCAGCCTCAGCTACCTAGTGAGGCACTCCACAACTTAGTGAAATCCTGTTTCAAAATAAAGAATAAAAAAAATAGGGCTGGGGGTATAGCTCGGAGGTAGAACACCCCTGAGTTCAATCCCCCGTATCGTAAAAAAAAAAAAAAAAAAAAAGAGCCAGGGCACTTTCTGTGGGCTCGTGCCACTCGTTTCTTGCTGGTAAATGTTTACTGGACATGGTGGCACATACTTGTCATCCCAGTACTGGGGAAGCTGAGACGGGAGGATCAAGGGTTCGAGACCAGCCTCAGCTACCTTGTGAGGCCCTCTGCAACTTAGTAAGACCCTGTTTCAAAATAAAGAATAAAAAATAGGGCTGGGGGTGGAGCTCAGAGATAGATTGCCTCTGGGTTCAATCTCCAGTACCACTAACTAACTAAATAAATTAATTAAAAATTAAAAAATAAAAACATGTTTACAGGGCAGCCCTGCCAGGTTGTCTTCTTCACGTGGTTGTTCTGTAATCCTGATTGACTCAGTCACGAGTCGGTCTCTGTATTCGGTTCCATTTTTATCTTCACTTCTGCCGCACCATCCTCATCACCTTATGTTATATTTTCCTTTATTTTTTTTTTTTTAACAAATTCCTGCCAATTATCCATGCCGATCATCGTCAAAGTACCATGGCGCGGTGGAGGGAACACTGGGTTTGGAAAACCCGGGATCCGCTTCGTAGTCACCGCAGGACATTGGAGGTGTCAGTTCTCTCCGGCTCCTTCATCTGTAACACAGTAAGGCTACCTCCCGCCTGCCTGCCAGGGAGCTTGTCAGACTCAAGAGTATTGCATGGGAGTCGGTTCCCTTCCTAAGTCACCCACTTCTCTCCATCTCTCCTTCTCTCCCTCCCCCTGACCATCTCTTACTGATCGGCCTGCCCATTTCTCACTGTCATTCAGGCGCAGCCTTCCTAATCTGCTAGGGAGAGAGTCTTCCAAATGCGCCTGGCTGGGAGAGCACCCCTTCTCTGGAGAGGAATGGCTACATCCATCCCGGGCTCCAGGGTTCTTCTCTTGCACCCCGAGTGCAGACACACTTCCGGGGCCACGTGACTGGATCTGCACCCTCCAGGGTGTGGGGGGGCGAGTGCCCCAGCCTCCCTCCTGGGGTGCGATCCCCAGGTCTGGAGGGGCCGTATGTAACCTGTCAGGACTCTTTCCACGGAAGTAGTAGCATGACTATTTCTCTGGGCCAGGATAGTTGGTCTGTTGTGTAAGCTGCTGTTATCTTTAACTCCTAGAAGAAAAAAATATCTGGCACATAGTAGACACTCAAGAAATGTTTTGATCATTTTTTTTGTTGTTGCGGTACTGTGGATTGAACTCAGGGGCGTTCTACCTCCGAGCTATACCCCCAGCCCTATTTTTTATTCTTTATTTTGAAACCAGGTCTCACTAACTTGTGGAGTGCCTCACTAGGTAGCTGAGGCTGGCTGAGAACCCAGATCCTCCTGTCTCAGTCTCCCAAATGCTGGGATTACAAACGTGCACCACCACGCCCGGCTTGTTTTGATCGTTTAATCAATTAAAATAGAAGCTCTTGCCCTCGAATATTCACAAAGACCTTGTACCAAAATCATTGCCATACGCCCAACCCAGCCTCTGTGATCATGGTTTACCTGGAGCAGACTAGCTTTATCGAGATGTACCAGTGTTTTCCTGAGAAAAAAAGGGAAACAAAATAAGACTTCCTCATCGCTCCCCGACTGTCATCACAATCACTGGAACAACGGGAACACAAAGAAAATCTAAGCATCCACTTGTGTAAATTATATTATTACATAAGTCATATAGAAATCAAATTACAAGTCACCTATTATGTAACCAGTCTTATGTGTGTATATATAATCATCGACATAAAGTTGTCAGGAAGTAATGTCTCATTACGTGCAGGTTGCAGATGGATTAACTCAAATTCACCTACCATTGTGATAACAGCAGCAGCAGCAAAGTCCAGTCCGAAGTGTTACAGAGTAAGTAAGTCTGTAGCTCATGGAGCCCATTCTTAAATCACCAGTTAGGATGGATTCATTATTTCTATCACACCCATGAGATGTTTTCCAGAACTATGAAATCTGGTAATGGTAGAAGGGGAACGGGCACCGAGTTTTTCCTCCGTCCCCATGGTCTGATCTGGCAGTAAGGATATAGAATGTTCTGTGTTGAAAACAAGAGTTGAGTTCAAGTTTGGGGTTTTTGTTGTTGCTGTTGTTTTGTTTTGTTTTTGGCAGTGAGGATTGAACCCCGGGGCATTCTCTCTCTGAGCTACTCTTGGCCCTTTTTATGTTTTATTTCAAAACAAGATCTCACTAAGTTGCTGAGGCTGGCCTTGAACCTGTGATCCTCCTGTCTCAGCTTCCCAAGTACTGGGATTGTGGTCTGAGTATGGTCTCCAGCTGCTTCCTGCTCACCTTGCCACCATGCCTGTGCCCCGGTGTTGGGTCTAGGCTGTGCGGGGCCCTCCCCTTGGCCTTTCTTATTCACTTTCCGTCAGTCCCAAGGGTATGAATCCTACTCTGCAGTTGCTGCTCTTATAATAACTCGGTTCTTTCACCCTGGCAAGAAACAATTACCCAGTAACTTGGGAGGCTGGGGAACCACTCACTTTATGGGGAAGACTTCCAGCACAGTGTGGGAACAACTTTAGAGACAGTCGCCCAAGAACAGGCTGCCTTGCTTACAAACAAAACAGCAAAACAAAACAGGGCCTTTCTCCTCCGCCCGCTCCCAGACTCCTCCAGCATCTTCTCTCTGTGGAGCTAACCCACAGAGAAGGACATATTTGGAATTGCATGGTCAAAAATGAATAACTGACACCCCTCCAACGAACCTAATGGAGTAAACGATATTTCTGGGTTGTGTACGTTCTGGCCGTGAACCCTCTCTGCATTCACCAGGCTGTGGAAACTTGCACAGTGGCTTTCCCATCTCCTGACCTCGATTCTGTTTCCTGACATTGAATGACACCACTTGTTCTCAACCCTGGCTCTGCATTAGTGTGGCCCAATGAGCTTTTACAAAACCCTGAGCATTTAGCATCTGCATGTTTCAAATCTCCTTAGGTGACTCTTAATATGCTGCCAGAGTTGAAATCTGTGCATTGGGCAGTGGCAAGAAATAATGTGTAAGGGCGCTACAGGTCTTCACTGTGCACCTGTACCTGAAAGGTTCTGAGCTAAGAAATCTGTGTTGCCCTGCAGCCCCAGGCCAGCTGTTACCTCTCTACTCTTTGATTTCTTTCTCTGTACAATCAAGGATCACAGGAAATAGTGATTTGTCCCAGCATCTTAGGAAGAGCAAATGAGATCATGTATATGAGACTTTTAGCGGTGCACCAGTGATAATGAACATCCAATAGATGATATTTGTGGTGCTAGAGGTGACCGTTCTTTTCACTTGCAAAGACCATTTCTGCCTGCCTGTCTCAGAATGGCTAACCAATGTGACATTTTGAACAAAGCAAAATGTTACCGGGTACAAAACAGAGGAGATTTTCCAAGATTTGGTGCCACAGTAAAAGTTAACTAATTGTTGAGCACCGGGAAGAGTCACTGCTGGACATAATGGTCTCACATTTCATCTACCCTGAGCACTCGATAGTTTGCAGAAGAGCTTCACATTCATTGTCTATTGATTCCTTACGATCGCTCTCTTAGACTGTTTGACTTAATCCTAAATGCTCGGTAATCAGCTTCCCCGGGTTTTGAACCGCTGACCTTTCACTTGGTGGCTACGGGGTTTGTTCAGAAGATCCCCTGAGCTAATGGATGAAAGGGCTTGGAAAGTAGTGCTGAGCATTAGGTGACAGTTTCTTTCAGATGTAACTCGAAGAGAAAAAAAAAACTCTCTCTGATTTCTGGAAGGTTTCCTGGACAAAATAAGTAATCACACCTCTGTGTATATACTGGGATCAGGGAAGGATCTGTATAAGTATGAATCTAATCCCAACAACATCTTGACATCTGACACTTTCACGAGTGTGTGCAGTGGAGCAGTGGGTGTGGACACCTACAGAGTGGGTTTGTTACTCACTGGTGGACCTGGGTATGTGGACTGTCAACAAGAGGAAAAGCAAAACCCAGCATTGCAGTAGTTCTGAGGCAGGAATGACTAGTTCTTTTGTGGAAATACAACTCGATGGTGCTGTAGCTGCTAGGAGGATGGCCCTGTGCATGTGTGTGTTGACAGCTGGCAGAAGGGAAGGGGGGAGTTCGCTGCAGACTCTCAAGGTGAGAGGTCACGAGAAATAGTAGGGTCTGAATTAAACTGAAGAGCAGATGCTATCTGGAAACATTCAAATCTAAATATCAAAAAAACTGTGCCAGGGAAAGCCGTTTTTTTCTGGCTGGAGTCAGCCTTCAAGACATCAGTTTTTGACCATTGTTTTAGATTCCATTATTTCTTGGGATGATATCAGAGGCAGGAATACTGGTCAATCAGGAAAAATAGGCTCCCCTATTCTAGTGGGGCAACTCCAGAGAAGGTTGGATGTGGAGGAACAACACCTTGTTGGGTTGTCCTGTACAGTCCCCTGTGATGTCACACTAGTGTAGATCATTTAGATTATGGAGTGTGCACTTGGGAGAACTACGGTGACCTAGGGTTTGCCAGGAAGAGGTGAAGGTACTAGTTTCCAGGCAAAGAATAGACTTTCCCAAATGAGGGAAATGGAGAAAACTCAGACCATGGAGAGCTGAAAAAAAGATGCGCTTCCTGAGAAAGTCATAGATTCTAAATCGGGGAGTAAGTCCGGGAATTACAATATACACATGAGCCAACCTCTTACAATAGGTTTACCTTTCTTGGTTTCCTTCCCATGATTGTAGGAACAGTTATATTTAGTGCCCTTTTAAAATTTGAAATTTGTATGTAGAACTACCATTGGCTAGACTAACTCCTCACTTGATCGTGTCTGGCCCTGTATGGCGATAATGCACAGAATTATAGAACTGGGCTGTGATGGTTAAATGAACCTTCTCGGTGTTCATTCCATAGTTCTGAGTGGAGGAGACATTGGGTCCAGGAGCTCCCAAGGGTGGCTGTCCATGGAGGGAGTGGGGCCATAGTGAGACTGAGCATAGCAAAAGAGAGTAGCGGTGGCATCTCGTCAAACCAGGTGTAAGAAGAAGACCCTCTGTCCCCAAGTGCACTGACTAATGGTCCTGGCTTCTAGACAGGCTGCATATTTAAAATCTCCTGTGGCTGGGCACAGTGGCCCACATCTGTAATCCCCGTACTTGGGAGGCTGACGCAGGAGGATCACAGGTTTGAGAGCAACTTAGTGAGACCTTGTTTCAAAATAAAAAGTAAAAAGGAAAGGACTGGGGGTGTAGCTCGAAGGTAGAATGCTCCTGGGTTCAGTCCTCAGTACTGACATAGATAGATAGATAGATAGATAGATAGATAGATAGATAAATGGTGTCCATCGACAGATGAATGGATAACAAAATTACAGGAAATACACACAATGGAATTCTACTCAGCAATAAAGAATAAAATAATGTCATTTGCAAGAAAATGGAAGGACCTGGAGAACATTATGGTAAGTGAGATTAGCCAGTCACAGAAAATGAAGGGACATGTTTTGTTCTAATATGCGCAAGCTAGGGAGTAACTGGGATACCAGGGGGACTCCAGATAATGGAGGAGAAACCTCAGTGGAGCCAGGGAGGTGGTCTAAGGGAAGGGGAGGGAGAAGACTGAGGTTCAATAATGGAAATACTAACATCAACTGTGTGTACATACGTGAAAATCCCAAAGTCAGTCTCAGTCTTCTGTACTGAGAAGGGAGGAGATAGGGAGGCGGGGGGAGGGGGCGGGCACCAAGTGCTGAGTGCATGTATGTTATTGTCAACATGATTTCCATTATGATGTGAGACAATAATGCACCAATAGCACATTAAAATAAAAATATCACCTGTGAAGGGTTAAATTACCCTGTGGCCCAAGCTGTACTTCAGCACAACCGAATTAGAATCTTTGAGGGATGAGAGTCAGGCGGCAGCATGCTAGAAGCACCCAGAGGACTCAAACCTGTGAGCCCAGTTGGCTGCTCCCTGCTGGGGTGGGCTTGTGGAGGGAGGGTGGCAGGCAGGTTGATATCTGGGCTTAGGGGTGAGAAAATTAAAGTTATTTGCTGAAGACTACAAATGACAGGATCGATGTACTTTTTTTTTTTTTTTTTGCCAGGCCTCCCAGACTCTGACTCAGAACCATTTTTCTGGTGGTCTTTCCCATGCTTTTGGCCACTAGAGTTCTACAAGGAAGTTGCTTCCAGAAAATAATTGATATTTTTGAAAACGGTAATTTTGGGTTTGTAAAAGCTTGAGGAATAAACATAGAGTCGTGCCTCCATATCTGGTAGGTTCTGTACCCATAAATCCAACCAGATACAGATCCAAAATATTTGGGTATTTGAAAAAAAAATGCATCTGCCCTGAATATGTACAGACCTTTTTTCCCCCCCTTTCCATTTATTCCCTGAACAATAATTTAAATAGCTTTTACATGGTATTAGATATTTTAAAGATTCTAGAGATGATTTAAAGTATACAGAAGTGTGTGTGTGTGTGTGTGTGTGTGTGTGTAGGTCCTATGCAAATACTCTGCCCTTTGATATAAGAAGCCTGAGCATCCACTGATTTGGGGATCCGTGGAGAGGTCCTGGAACCAATTCCCCATGGATATTGAAAGATGACTGCTTTCATACTGAAGGGTCAGGGTAGGTTTTGCTGTTCAAGTTATGCACGTAGAGAAAGGATGTCAATCCTGGAGCAACTGGGAGGAGGAGCTCAGGGTGGAACAGAGAGGTTCACGCCATAGGTCCTCTGAGTCTGTTAATTTAAGATGTGCCAGGCAGTGGGTGAGGCAGGGAGTATAGAGAACAGACACGTACCGGTGTTGGAAGTTCCCATACTCACCTGTCAGTGGCTTCAGCCTTGTTTTATTGAAGGGGCTGTGATCGTGGTCATAGCTTTAACTATGTCCTGATTTGGGGTTCCCACCAGAGTTCAGATAATTGATTCTGAGATTTCTTAGTTAAAACCAGAGCCAAGATTTGAGTGCAAGCCTTGTCTCCCCTAACTTAAAAAAAGAAAAACAAAACAAAACAGAAAAGTGCACTTCACATCTTCGAATCACACCTACCACGATAACTTTCAGCTTCTTGTTAAAGCAAATCTGTGGCCTACAGCCAATGTTGGCTTTAGAGACGTGCCTCTGGAAGTAAAGAGAATCATCATGGTGGGAAAGGACTCTGGCTTTAACATAAGAGCATAAGAGCCTGTTACTTTCTGGAGTGTTCAAAGAAAAGGGAGTCTTTTGTTCATTTGAGGACAGAAGAAAATACAGGAGGAATCCTTGCAAAGAATCCCTTTGAAGCAATAGTTCCAGGACAATGGTCCTGGATGGCGCCCTAAAGCAGGATTAGCAGGACTGGTTTCTAGCCAAGACTGCCACACAGGAGCTCACCGATGTCCTAGGATGGGGTCCCACCAACTGGTCTCCATACGGCTCTTTGCAGTACTAGGATCATGGGTGGAGCACATGGCTCTTAATGAAGTGATGTAACGTGCCCTATGATTGCCATTTACAATGCTAAATTTATGCTATTTTCTTTTTTTGCCAGAAATAGCTAAGGAGGAGGTACTATTATCTAACTTGAGTAATCTAGAAAGTGAGGTATAGAAAAAAACCAGTCACTGGGCATCTATGTATAAAGTCAGTGGCAGAGCTGGAAGAAGAAGAGGAAACACCACCATTCAGGCAAATGCAGTAGCTCAAAGGACCGACCCGAGAGCCAGGCCAAGCCTTGCTTCTTGTCTGGGCAGTGGGGGGGTGGGGGGGGCTCAGTAACCTTGGGACTAGACCCGGGTTACTGAGGCTCACCTGGCAGACTCTGACCTATGACTAGCTAATTCTCAAAAAATACTTGTCGTGTTGGTTAAACTGAGAGCCAGTTTGCTTTCCTGATATATCCAGGCAAAAAAGTATGCATTAAAAATAAGTGAATTACCAGTTTATAGCAAATGCAGAGGACAGAGGCACATGCTAATCGTGGACGTGAGATTCAACTAGCAATGTCCAACAGAGGGAACCCTACGGGATAAAATGCTCCACTTCTGCCACAAATATAAGGCTTCAGAGGTGAATCTATCAATTCAAAGCAGACTTGAGAAATAGCAACCGACTGTGCGGACACTGTTTGACTCACAGTGGAAAACAATACTGTATTTGAAGCAAGTGGAAGTTTGAATAGTAGATATTTGCTATAGAGGAATTACTGCTGAGGTTTTATGTCTTAAAGACGTTGTGGTTATACGCAACGCCCTCAGTTTTTAGTGATAGATACTGAAATACAGATGAAATGATACGGTTGTAGAAGTTGCTTTAGGAAGAGAGAGAAGTGAGGAGGGATATGGTTGAAATAAGGCTGGCAAACCTTGATGATTTGCTGTGTGAGGTACATGGAGGTTCATTATACCATTCTTACCTCCTTTTGAATATATTTAAATTTTTTCATGCTGAAAAAGAACCAAAAGTAGTTGACAATTACTATGTAATAAAGAAAGAATCTTAAGGAAACTAAAAAATGACTTTCTGAACATAATTATTTAAATTCTCCCTCCCACTTCATAACCCAAAGACTTTGCATTAGCAAAGATGTATCCCTAACCCACTGGTTCATAGGTAGCAGACTACCACTGATAATCCCAAACCAACTGCGTAGAGTTTATCCCCCAAACAGCACCTTTGATGAGTTTCTGAGCCACAGTAAAGAAAGCACAAAGACCAAGAAAAAAACTCTGATTCTGGATTTTTTTTTTTTACCCTGATAATTTGTGGTAGGTTTCTTTATTTTTTGAATATAAAGTGACAGAAATAATTTGCCATTAGAAAAGAGAAAGAATCTTTGACTATTTACAGCTTTTATACATCACAAAGTTTTTCTTGTTTTTATGTTGTCTTTTTTTTTTAATTCGTTTTAATTTTTGTTCCTGCATCATTTGAACAAGTCCAAACTGGAAATCTATACAGCTCACAAAAAAGCGCTCCACCCAAAAGATGCCCCCCACCCCCACCCCTGACCCCAATGAGAAACAAGATAAATCAAAAGAATGAAATCAACTTACTTCTTTTTTTTTTTTTAAAGGTAAGTCATTTGCTTATATATATACTTGTAAGTATTTTTTTTTTTTTCAGGTTCAAACACCAAAATCCAAGAGAGAAAGGAAAAAATAAAAAGACCCAGTCATCTGCCCCTCCCCCCCACTCCAGAATCTCAATTGATCCCTGCATGTCCAAAACAAGGAATATATATTTACAGAAAAGAAAAACAAAACAAACGAACAAAAAAAAAAAAAAAAAGAAAGAAAGAAAGAAAAAAGAAAAAGAAGAAGAAGAAGAACTTGGAGGTGGAGGGCTGGGGATCTGAGAGTCAAGAGGAAGGAGAGCCGGCCCAGGAGAGAGAGTAGGAGCTGGGCCTCGGGAGTTTTGAGGCAAGCCTGAGTGTCAGTGCTTAGCCTGGGCCGGGGACACCCCACTGGGAAAGCTGTGACCTCCTCCCCTCCGCCCTGTGACTTCAGGAAGTGTGCGGCTCTGCCTGCAACCCAACCCACGGTGGACGCCCGTTTCGCTCCCATCCTCACCCCGACACTCTGACACATGCAGGCTTGCACACACAGCCCCACGCGCATGCACCAGTCACCGTGGCTAAGTGTAATCCTGATGCTCCTGCCAAGTGGAGGCAGAGAGATTTGCCCGAGGGACAAGAGTGTGTCGCCCTATCCTGTCTCTTTTCCCATCTCCACTGCGACCTGCTAGTGAGCTTTCTGACATGGTCACGCAAGCACCAGGACTTTGAAGTAGGGATGCTGAGGTACCCGCCGGGTGACAAAGCTCCTGTGCAGAGTCCCTCCCCGTCACTTGAACCCTCCACTTCCCATTAATTCCCTTAAGAAACAGTTGTACCCACCCTGTGTGGAAGACAGCCCAAAGCAGGCAGAGTACACGGAAGTCACATTTTTTTTTGCTTACCTTTGAAAGACTGGCTTCCCCCAGGGCCAGGAAGCAGAGTCCCGACAAACCCGTCTCTGGCTTCCCTCATCCCTCCTAAACGGAGCTCTATTTATGCTCAGTGCATGAAGCCTGGCGTCAGCCCTTGAGATGGTTGAAATGCCCTTCCAACACGAGAACTCAAGACGTGGCATTAGATGAGCCCGGACCAACACCGGTTAAGCTTGTGGGGGAAGAGTCCAGGCAGGACGTGACCACGGAAGTGTCCGCCGTCATGGTGGACAGAGTCCAAGCAGCAGCCACAGACGCTGCGATTGTGTGCGTCCCTGTTCAAGAGTCTGTGGGGTTTGGAGAATGCCTCTACCGAAAGCGGCCTGACTGCTTCTGTCTCTTTCCACATGATAATTTTTCTTTTAAGGGCAAAGGCAATCAAGTAGAACCAGCTGATCGTCTGTGTCACATGTATGTGGAATGCTGCTGGCTCTAGTTTGCTCTTGCTGACCCTCCAAATGCCTCCCAAGAGGACTGTTTTCCTCTGCCTCCATCCTTTCGTCTCTCTCTCTCATCTTCCAAAACTCCCTCCCAAGGCTTTTAAAGACATTCCGTCATTCCCTAATGCCCCCATCCTACTGTTCCTCTCTGTCACAAAGGAAAACACTAAATAAAAAATGATCAGTTGGAGGAAACTTTCATTTAGCAGAACTGGGCAGAAGCAAACCCGCTTTCCAACCCTTTTGGTTATTTTTAAAAGATGAGCAAGAAGCGAGGGCAGGAAGAACAAAGAATTACCTTCCCCCGAGGGGACTAACTCAGTAGGAAGCCTTTAAAACAGAGAGGACAAGATTTGCTGGGAAAACGTGTTCTTTCCAGGGTAAACAGCCTTGATCCAGGACCACATTTAATGACATCTATAAAAAGATACGGTGGCCACAGGTGGTAGTGGAGCTTTTAGTGGAAGTTAAAAAAAAAAAAAAAAAAAAAAAAAACACCGGGGTGCCAAGTTCCATGTGCCGCCATGTGCTGCTGGCAAGTCCCCATCAGCAGCTTTCCCTCCTCTGCCTGACAAAGACCACCTAGGCTAACTCCAGATACCCACAGGCCTCGCATCAGAGCGGCAACACGAGAAGCCGAGACTCCTGAACATCTCCTGTCTGTCGCTCACATGTGTGTACCGAAGATGACCAGGTACCTAGGCCCGTTTCCCGCCCCTCACTACCTCCCAGATCCTCTCTGTGAATACAGTCTCACCACCCTGATGGTTTCTTTCACCTTTCTATTCTCACTGCAACTCAGCTCTTCCTCAAAGTCCCCACAGCTCTCTCAAGCGACCAGCAATTCCCGCCACATACTGGTCACACTGCTGCGCCCGGAGGTGGGGTACATGCCTTCCCTGCTTGCCTTTGCCATTTCCAGACCATTCTTCCTCCCTCTTCTTTAAGAAACCACAAGCAACAATAAAAGCCAGCTCAGAGCTCACCGGGCCATGCTTGCTTAGTTCTTCCCATTTGATGCAATGATCGACTGTTCTTGAATTACTCTCCCTAATTCCTCTCTTGATATGCATTCCAATCAACATTTTGTCAACTCCACAAATGACCATCCCATGTCCTGGCTTCTCGATTCACCAAGAGCCTTCTCCTCCCTTAGCTCAGTCCTCCGCTCCTACACTAGACCCCAAAGTGTCTCACTCTCAAGAACTACACAGCCCTCATCAGCTCAGCTCCAAGGATCTGGATCTCTAACCTGGCTCCTGATTCCTAGATTATTCCTTCTGAGACCCTGATTCAATATTCCAGTGTCCTGCCTCTACTCCTCCCTGTTATTGCTCACTCTCGAAAATCCCTCCCTTCTCCTGACCTGGCTTAGGTTCCATGGCCAATCAATGTAATCACTGTACATTGCAGTTGCCCTTAATTCACACAGCTTGCTGCTGCTTCTGCTCTGATCTGACTAAACCCCAGCTCTGCTTAAGTCCCCAACTCACCACTCTATCTGAGCAGCTGGATGTGATTAAAGACAATGTCTTTAAACTCATGGCCACCAGAAACCCACCTAAGTGCTTGGTGCCACCTAGCACGTTTGTTACCTCTTCTTTCTTCTTGCAGGATGGCTCTGTGACTGACTAATGGCTGCTCTTCTTCCCTAATCTCCCAAACCTCTTCCCTAGGACTAGCTCTTGGCTGGTGAACCCCCTCTATATTCCACTGAAAAATCATCGGCCAGGAAAGCCATCATCATCACACTTATCCACCCACCTGCATCTGGGCCTATGTACACGATTTCCCTCCTATTACCGTAAAACACTTAGTGAGGCTCCTAGAGTGAATCCCCCTATTTGTGCATGGGATTCTACCCCCTTTCCTCTTATTAAAGACATTACTACAGCAATTGCACCCTCTTCCCAAGTCTCACCAATGTTTCCCTCTCCACTGAGTCATTCTGGTCTGCATGCACAAAATGCGGTCTGCCTCTCATCTTTAATAAAAGTCCCCCCCCACCCCACATCCTCATCTCCCTACTGCTGTTTCTTTACAACTGTCTCTGCTTCCTCTCCTTCCCCTCTTCTCTGAAGCCATCCTCATCATGCTTCTGTCCCTAGCAGTCACTTCTTTCTGGTCCCCTGGGCTCCGTGTCTCCAGGGGACCCAACTCACTTGACAGTGGCAGCTGACTTGGCCTGGCCACCTCTCCCGGGCTGGGCCCTCCTCATCGCAGGCACTGCCTGCCCTGGGGCTCAGTCCAGGGAACCCTCGTCCATCTGCACTCACTGCCTAGTTCCTGTCTCGTGGCTTCAAACACCATCCAAAATGCCTACAAATCCCAAAAATATATCTGCAGGCCCTACTTTTCCCTAAACTCTAGGTTCCTATATCCAATGGTCTAATTGGCATTTCTACCTGGATGTCCGACAGACATTCTAAACTTGCTTTCAAGGCATATTTACTTGGTTTTTGGTGTTTCGTGTCATCAGTACATAGTCTTCAAAGAGGCATGGCTTCCTGTTGTTCACGCTTGTATCCCAGGACCTACAACAGCCTGGCGTGGTGATTCCACTCAGTAAGTATTCATGCATAGACAAACAATCTCTCCAAAACAATCTGAAACTGCAGGCCAAATTTCCCCCAAATAAGATTTCCTGTATGTGTGAGGACTCCAAACAAACTCACCAACCACAAACAAACAAACAAACAAAACACCCCAAACCAACCAAACAAACAAACAAAAACTGGGTATTTATTCTCTAACCACACTTCTAAATGGCAGATACAGTGGCTTATTTTCCATATTCCTTTTTGGATGTGAGAATTGTCCTTAGTTTTATTATTTTTAATAATTAAGAAAAAGAAATGGACCTGCATCTCATTAAGCAATAACTCTCTGTCCCTCTCCTAACTCCCAAATACCTCTTGGCTACAGTAGAACTGGTAGACTCTGAATATTTGGGAGGATTACTTGATGTTTGAGCCTTCCTGGATTGCTCAGAATATATGATCTACCACCCTTCAAAGATATTTTATAGCCTACAAGATCGTGTGTAGGTTAGTAAATTCCATGTTAAAATGTGTAAGACTCAGGATTTAATCAATTTGCAAAATACCTATTTCTAATCAAATCTACCAATTTTCTTTCCTGATGTAAATAGGAATCAGATTAGAGACCTAGTGTTTTTACTGGGGGATAGAAAGATATAATTCTATTTAAAAGATTTTCTCTCTCAGAGGTGACCTAACTTTGTGATGTGAAATTGGCAAAAATGAAAAAAAAAAGGTTTAGCTGACTCATCCCCTGATGTATTCCCCTGTTCTCCTCAGCACCTCTCGGCTCTTTAAATGAAGTATATTGTGATTACAATATCACTCGTCTACTCAGAATATTCTTGACCGGAGAATGGATTCATCCAAGGGGAGATGCCCTCCAGGTATGTCAAGGAGGCTTTGAGCTCTGCGTGCTGATGGCTTTCTGAAAGAAAGCCTGTGCCTCTTTCTCAAGTCAGCCTGTCACCATTTCTGCACAATCAACGGTAGCATGGCTTCTCCAGCTGCCAGAACGCAGAGGGAATGACACAGACACACAGACCTTCCAGAGAGCAGGCCACAGCATCTGGATGTGCCCATCATTAAGTCTCTTCACCTCCGAATGAACAAGTCGATTCCCATCCTCCCCACCTGGCTTCTAGATTTTTCTTGGCTCAGCGAGGAGCATGTTCTAGAACACAGCCTTTTGCCTGCTTGTCTCTGAATCTTCTTTCCCACTCTGCTTTCTCCTTCTCATCTGAGAGGGACACACTTTTAATGGTTAAAAACGTAGCATGCAACAACTCATTGTCTGAGCTATTTGGAAACGCTTGCTGCCTGCGAAGCTAGGGCCAGGGCTAAGGAAGGCGTCATGCTATCAGCACGGTCAAAGTAAAACCCAAGCATCCTCCATTGCTCAGATCTTGTGCCTTGAAGCAATTTTAAAAAAAGAGAAAACAGAAAAGACAACAAATGTCTACACACACACACACACACACACACACACACCCCACCGGCTTCTGGACCAAAGTCCATGTGCATACTCCTGTGGAGGTTGCTTAATATTCCAGAATGCATCCCTTTCCGGCAGAACTGCAGGCTCTCACCTGAGGGCACTCGCTTTCCTAGCACTTGACCTTGAGTCACAGCAGCTGGGAATGAGACCTTGTTTGCCTGCTTGCTTATCCTTTTTTTTTCCCTCCCCTTTTCCATCTTTCTAAAGTTAAAAAAAAAATAATAATAATAATGAGAAAACCTTGAGGAATTACTACTGAGGTCTTCTTTTAACAATCCAATAATTTAGATAAGAATTCAATTTAAGGAATATACTCTTCTATAATGAAAAAGTGTGTGTGTGTGTGTGTGTGTGTGTGTGTGTGTGTGTGTGTGTGTGTGTTGCAAAACGAAACCAGAAGAGCTGCCAGGAGGCGTGGAGGTGAGAAAGAGTTTCCATGCAAGGGACCTGGAAGGGTGTTCTCAATTACAGAACCCATTCACAATGACTAAAATCATAGGGATTTTGGCTAATTTCCTAGTATGGCTATCATTCTTTTCATCAAGCACCAATCACTGAAATCCATGTTGGGATCGTGGCTGCCAGGAAAATGCCTCTTCTAAAGAAGAGGTGGCTCTTGGAGAGACAGTAAGAGCTCCAAAGACCATTGGAATGAGATGAAACACGCTCATTCTATTCATTCTTCATGAACTTCCATACCGTATTTTGTCAGTCGGATATTTGATGACGGCCAGGTAGACTTCCTCATCATGTGTCAAAGAAAATGAAAAAGGAAACAAAGAAAAATGAAGGGCAGCATAACTGGCCCAGAATGGAGTTTTGTTCTTGGTCTAATTCATCTCCCTGGGAACAGCAGCAGCTCCAGTCTATCCAAGGGTGAGCAGAAGATGCTGCAAATGATAATGAAGCTATAGCTTGTTTCACTGAAGGAAAGACACTGTAAAGCTCAAAAAGGCTCCTCCTTTTAAAATTAGTTTGGAACTTACTAGCCATATACATTTTCCCAGGAGACTTCTCAGTGGTACAGTGCTTAAACTCTGGGATAAGAATTCCTCACCCACTTTCAAACCTCTGGCTAGGTATCTGGTTTCATCCAACAGGCCTAAACCAAACAGGTTATATAGATTATTTTTGCATGAAAGCTACAGAAGGAAAGAGACAAGGAGAGGTGCGAGCTGCCCAGGTGCCAATGATCAAATGGACAAGTCGGGCTGGAGAAGAAATTAATCCACAATATCCGAGGATTTATGTTCTGCCCCCAAAGACAGTGGGAAAGAGTTAAGCTCATGTGGGTGCTGCTGGCTCTGAAATTGGCTTTATCCTCTTCTGCCTTTCCATAGGATACCTAAGCACCCAGGCCCACGATGAGCTACACAAAACAGGAAGGCACCCTGATTTTGCACCTACTTTCAGTTCAGCGGCTTCAGTCGTGAGCAGATAGGATTTTCTTTCTACAGCTTTCTCCATAATGCTTCCCTGAGCTGTAATGTTGGCAGCCCTGCTTGGGGATTGCCTTTTTCATTTCTACTTTAATATTTAATACTAAGCACAAGAGCTTTGTGGCTTCAATTAAATAATTCTCCGTTCATGCCCCTAAGGTCCCTATGAATCCTGCTTCCTCCCTACCCCACAATATAGCTCTAGCACAAGACAGCCAGTGGTCATCTCAGGGGAATGGGATGCTTCAAACACTCATCAGCTGTTGATCTTGTTACTTGCCATCAAGGAGCATCGTGATCATAACAAAGATGAAGTCACCATGTTTTCAAGGTAGAATAGCCTCTGTCTCTCTTTCTTAGCTTACCACGATGCCATCATAATTTAATGCCACTTATTGGGAAGCAAAGGGGCAGGAGAGAAAGGATACTTGTAATTGGTATGATTCTAAACTTTGAACTTAAGGGGACTCAGGTGCCCACCCTTCCCTCCCCCAAGCATGGGAATAAGTTACGTCCTCCTCTGACCCTGTCTTCTCCTGAACCAGGCTCTGCCAATACCTATGCCATAAAGTTGATGGTATAGAAGACCTCCACTCACCCAGCAATGAACTCATCCATCTTTCTACTTCCTTGCTTATCTTCCTTCTAGGAACAAGCTGGACTGATTAAATTTAAAAAAAAATCTACATTAAGCTAGAATACTTCTTTCACTGTTCTTGGTATAAGAAGAATGTTCTGTACAGGGACTGAAATCCATGGCACATGGAAAATATTTGGCTAAATCAGTTGCGTATTTTTTCCCTACTGCCCGAAGCTGAAAACCTATCATGGGGTGGGCGAGTCAGCCTTACTCACTGAGCTGGGCTGAGAGTTAGCAATTCAGACAAGTTTTGGTTCTAGCAAGAATTTCCAATATAACCTTTCTGGCTTATCAAACAATTTTACTGTGCTTCAGCCTTGCATCATTAAAATAAAGAATCATATTTCCATGTCAAAGGAAGCCATCTGGAGAAATGGTGATGGCAAATTATCCCATATGCACATACCAACTACTTTGATTTACTCAGAATGTGCTACAGACTAGCCACGGTGGAGGCCTCGGCGGGCTGCTGGGGAGCCTCAAAACTCCAGCCTTCTCCAAAGAGGGAGACAGTCAGGCTAGAAACCAACAGAGCTCTAGGCCTTTTTACGCAGAAATGGGGCTAACTATGCTCAAGGAATGGCTCTTTCCATTTCTTTGTGATCTCTTTCTGGTGCCTGCGACCAAGAGGTAACCAAAGAAAATGCCTTGATCATCGAAAGTGATCACATCTTAAAACAGCGCTATCCTCTTTTCTGTGATCTAAGGTACCCATTCATGTATAGAATGTTCCTTCCTGGTCATTAAGACATTTCAGGATTTATTGCAGTAGACTGGTTGGGCTCTGGTTTGGAAACATTAAATGCCATTCAAGCTCTGTATTCTCAATTCCTTATCTTAGTGTGGTGTGTGTGTGTGTGTGTGTGTGTGTGTGTGTGTGTGTGTGTGTGAGAGAGAGAGAGAGAGAGAGAGAGAAACTTAGAGCTAACTTATAATATAGATTACCTCATGTTAAAAAAGAAAAGAGTATTTTTACTATTTTATGTTTTTCTCAAGGAGAGAGATGGGTGCTTCTCTATCCTAGTTTCCTTCCTGCTTGAGTCGTGGTGTCTTCCCTGTTCCTAATCCTGGGAAAGGTAGAATGTGAAAATGATCGACTCTCCCAAGGCATTACCCCTACTCCTGTCCCCCATTGGGAGTAGCCCCCTCCCCCCCCGCTCAAGATGCTTCCAAGAAGAGATGTGGGCACACGTGTCATGAATGTATCTAAGCAACGGGATTATCTGTTCTCAGAGACACTGGCTTCTGCTTCTCCATCCTCTTAGCATGGATCCATGAATGGAACATCAGAAGACTGCATGGATTCCACAGGGTAAAGTCAGCCAGATAGCTGAGTTGCTCAATACAAACAAAGGAAACACTCCCTTCACATGAAGCCTGGATATTTCTGTCCAGCCTTGAGCTGTCAGTGATCCACTGCTAGGTAGAAGGTAGAAGGTAGAGGAGAGAAAACACTGACTGGAGAAACTATAGCATGTCTATCAATTTACCAGCGAACACTTTCATCTCTCATAAAGCGACTGGTCATGGCAATGGGATTCATTCATTAAAATTGTGCAAACATGCCTACGTGTGCTCGTATGTGTGTTGGTAAGGTGCACAAGCACGAGAACACTTGTGGCAAAGAGATCACCTAATCAGCTGTACTTGTGCTGTTTGGGTGAAATCATGAGAGCAATGTCTAAGTCACCGAGAGCACAACTCAGCCAGAGGCAGCACAGCGGCGCAGCTTCTGGTGTGCAGGTGTTTCTTACGTCGAATTCAAGAGGAACATGAAGATAGCCCTTGATTTCAGAAGCAAGTGATCAATTACAATGAAAATGTGATTATGACAATGACGGTTAACTGCCTGGACTGCTCTGAATAAATAAGACTGACTGCTTTTTTTCCCCTTCTTTTTTTAAGGGAAAAAAAAATCTCTGGAAACAGGTGATGTCCTTATGTAAGGGGGCCAGGCAGCTCGGCACACTGGTGAACCTCCTGTAGCCATCTCCCCGACAGTCCCTGGGATCCTCTCGGATCCTCTTCGATCCCAGGGTCTACCGGTCTCTTCCTGCAGGGGCAGATGGAATCTCAGCCTGGTGGCTTGGCTTCCAGGTGGGCTGGAAGGAGCTGCTCCTTCTCTGCCCAGCTTGGGGATCAAGGGCTCTTTGGGTGCTACAGTCCAAAGGGCCTGGGCACTGGCTCTAGGGTGACACGTGGCCAAAGTCCTTGTGAAAATCCAGGTCCCTCACTCATCTCAGGAAGGGCACAGTTGCTGATTCTGGACACCGCCCTGGGCAGCTGTTACCCTCTCTAGGATTTTTAGCAGTGGATCAAACAATCTACAGTTGTGGACTCGAAGGGAGCCTTTGCAAAGGGCTTCTTCGTTTTTCTTCATTTCTTAAGCCCCCTCCTTCTGCCTCGAAAGTTACAAACCAAAATGGAGAACAGTATGTGGAATTCTCTCTTCAGTCCAAGGATGCCCAGGAAACAGGCTCCAGGTTTAAGGTGAGCACGTGCTCACCTGGGGGCCGGGGTCAGCTTTGGGTCATAAGCTGGGTCATGAGCCATGGGGACTCTCTACCTTCTGAAGCTGTCATCAAAGCCAGCAACCCTGAGTTCCTGACTTCATCTGCAACAGGAAGGGAAAGTCCATGGCAGACGTCCTGTTCTTTTCCTTCCTCATATCTTCCCTCACCTGTCACAGGTATCTACAGGCAAAACCTTGACATAAATCCTTCATGGATAAAACTGCCAGGGCTTTTGGCCCATTCATTGGTCCTGCAGATTCATGAATGTCCTTCTTCATTGCTCCTTTTTTTAAAAGTCTAATAATATAATGTGATGGATTTGGGTTGAAAATGTTAACTATCCCCATTCCCAGGATGAAGACTATCTAGGCCTAATATGATTTTTGATGAAAAAAATTATATTTTATTTTAGTGGTGCTGGGGACTGAACCCAGGGGCATTCTATCACTACACTCCCAGCCTTGTTTTATTTTTATTTATTCACTTATGTACTGTATGTATGTATGTATCTATTGCAGTACTAGGGATTAAACCCAGGGTTATTATACCTCTGAGCTATATCCCTAGCCCTATTTTTATTTTGAAACAGGGTCTCACTAAGTTGTGGAGGGCCTCACTAAGTAGCTGGGGCTGGCCATGAACCTGCGATCCTCCTGCCTCAGCCTTCTAAGTACTGGGATTTGAAGCATGCACACCATGCCTGGCTAGACTTACACTTTAATTTTTACTAGATATATCCTAAGTTGTCATGAGTTTTGCCCCTGCTTGCCAATAATAACTTTTCTACCCCCTCCTGTCTCAATGAAGAATGGACTTCGTTTGCTTGTTTTTGAAAAAGAGACCTGTCACTGCCTATAACTTATTTGAGTCCAGTTCTCCATTGTATGCTTTAAATTAGCACGCAGTGGCAGAAGACGCCTCCCAGAGGAGAGTAATTGATGGCCGATGATGACATAATGAGATTTATAGAGGAGGCTGGCGGGGAGAAGGAAAGGAGACATCTTTGGTTACCACAGCGGCTCAAGTGGAAGGATGATACCGCTCCAAGAGTTTCTTCAGGGAGGCGGAGGCTGACAGTCTCACTAGAACCAACCAACGGGGCAGACTGCTAAAGTAGAACCGAGGGCGCAGGAGTGGGGCAGGGCGCAGAGAATGAAGGGGCAGGAGGGTCCTGAGGCCAGAAGTGATGCTCTCTCACCCAGAGTGACGAATCCCTTCATATTTCCAGCAAAAAAGTACTTTAGATTCAGGAACTTCTCTGAAGCAGCTCATTCACATCGTAATGTAGCTTCATTTGAAAGACACAGATCAGAGGTGAGGTACTCACTTGCCTCGATTCTCGTCTTCCCTCGGAGAGAAGTGACCCTGTAGCTAAAGCCCCAGAAAGGGTGAGAAGCCAGAGTCCAGGAAAGAATATCATCCAGATAAGGCTGTAAGCAGCTGCTTCCCAGACCTGGCGTGGCAGAGTTACAGATAGGCAAAGCGTGCGGTGTGGTCAGCACACCGGTCCTGTTGGGCCACCATTTGGGGCCCACAAGGCTGTGGCTAGTGACTCTGAACTGTGATGAGGCCCTTCTGGAACAAAGTGTTTAGAACCCAAAAGAGGCTACGTATTGGATCAAAACATGAATCCCAAGGTAGCTCAGGGCTAGACTCAGCCGTGGGAGTGAAGCATCTGGTTACAAGCTCCACTCCCAGCATCTCAACAGCTCCTGATAGCCAACGATTGGTCAATATCCTTCATGGTCTCTCCCTCTCCATCACTTATTTTGTCTACACACAACATTCCAAGAACATCCATAAAACAGCCACAGAAGAACTTCAAAGAATAAAGCACAAACTTAGAAAACTCTAACTTCCCAACGGAAATGATAGTTACCATGGAAATGGGTATCTGCAGTGTACTACTGTGCCCATGTATGCAGGAACAGAGAGAGAGAGAGAGAGAGAGAGAGAGAGAGAGAGAGAGAGAGAGAGAGAGAGAGAGGTGGGACTCATCCTCAGGCTTGATGGCAGATGCAAGTATCTTATAGGCAAAATTAAGTGGTTCCTTTTCTATTATAATTCATAACAATACCAAATATTTACTAGTGCCTTTCAAATACAAGGCACTCTGTTAGATGCTATAGGCAATAAAAAGATAAATACATAGCCTGTTTAGGATCTAGCATGAGAAATGAGATATATAACCAAATAACTATAAAATAAGGGAGTCTGTGATAATTGCCATTAGAGAAATACAACAAAGTGTTGTGAACATGTATGAAATGCCTAATTTTTTGTGAGTAGAAGATGAAGGAAAATATACATGTGGTTATCTATTCTGGTCTTTGAAGACTTATATACAGGGAGTATTATATCAGAGATGGAAGTCGGAGGAGAGCATTTAGGGCAGAGGGAACGGTTTAAGGAAAGACACAAGTAGGAAAGCCAGCTGATTTAGGAAAGTTAAAACAGGAGTGTATAACACAGTACCACTTCCAGGGCATGGGACACGCACGCGAAGGCAGATAAGGTGTCATGCTTGTTGGGAGATTGGTAAGTGAGGTCCACTGAAGATGATTTTCTGAGTGGAAGGATGACATGATCTGATGTGTATTTGGGAAAGGAGGATGAATAAGAGAAGATTGAAATATAAATTCTTGGAACAGTGCTCTAAGGATAATCCAGACCAGAGAGAAGAGGTTGAATGAAAAGGGAAGGCTGGGTAACTTTGGGACAGGCTTTCCAAGTGATTAGATGTGCAGGATGAGGGAAACAGAGAAGGCTGAGCTGCCTGGAAAAGCTTTAGTTCGTGACAGAAAGGATGGTGGCACCATTAGCCAAAAGGTGCCACCATCCTCTCTGTCTCCACCTTGGTGATTAGGATGATTTGTAGGAATAGTCTTGGATATTTGAGTCAATATGAATTGAGGTGATTGGAAATAGATGCACTAAACGGGGGAGAAGAGTCAGGGCTAGGAGTACATATTTGAATGTCATCAAAGTTGTAGAAGACAGAAAGACTGCAAGGACTGAAAGTGGAGAGGGTCAAGCTCAGAACATTACAGCAAGTTGATGCTGAGAAAGAACAGGAACCAGTCAGGTTACGAGGACCAGCAAGATGAAGATCAGAACCGGAATGTACGCTGCCCAGTGGCCAGCTGAGGTTAATGTCAATGAGACTGAAGAACAGGGAAAGAAAAAAAAGAGAGAGAGAGAGAGAGAGAAAAAAAAAAGGTTATCAGATTTTGTGACGAGCTCACTGGAATGTGGTGGATGGTAGTTGCAGTGGAGTGGTAAAGGAAGTAAGGATCAAAAGAAGAAAGATCACCCTTTTAAGAAGCTTGGAAGTACAAAGATGGACAGAGTTGGGATGGGAATTCAAGAGTCTATTTGGATTGACAGATGAAGCCCCTAGGGATATTGTAGGACTTGGTTTTTGAGATGGTTGCAAGCAAGTGTGTGAAAGGAATTAAAGATGTAGGGGGTTGGGGGGCACTCCAGAAGAGGTGGGAGGGCGGACATCAGAGCACAGGGATAGGGGCACTGAGGTGGGAGGGAAGCTAGAAAAGAAAACTGAAAGGTCAGGAGAAAATTCAAGGGAGAAAGGAGAGGTTCTGTGAATTTATGATACAGATGTCTTTTCTTTCTTTCTTTTTTTTTTTTTTTTTTTTGCGGTACTGGGGATTGAACTCAGAGGCGTTCTACCTTCGAGCTACACCCCCAGCCCTATTTTTTTACTCTTTATTTTGAAACCGAGTCTCACTAAGTTGCGGAGTGCCTCACTAGGTAGCTGAGGCTGGCCGCGAACCCGGATCCTCCGGTCTCAGCCTCCCGAATGCTGGGATTACAA
>PVLC010018157.1:0-23665 GCA_004027655.1 Graphiurus murinus
TCTCTGTGAATGGTATCTTGTACTGAGTTGCAATTACTCTGGAATTTCTTCTGCCTGCTCTATTGGTGTCTTTGGTGGGTTTCAGGTGTTGACTTCTAGGATCTAGCAAAAGCTGAAAGGCTACCAATCCTCCGAACAAACATACATAAATTGTAGCAATGCAAAGTGAAAACAGAGTAAAAACGGAACAAAACAAAGCGAAAAACCCCAGAAAACAAGCAACGTTAGCAAGTAGCAAGATAAAAATCCCTGCAAGTTTGTAAGAATAGACCTGGTTTGGCCTCTGCAAGTCTTTTGGGCAGATTTCTGCTGCTGTGGGCGGCCGACAAGATGGCGGCTGCTACTGCTGCGCACGCGCCGACTCCCCGGTTCTCCCTGGTCTGCTCCTCAGACTCCAGCCAGCTGCCCGTTTCCCCACTCACCCTTGAGCTGATTTGCTTCTCCCCCCTTCCGTCGAGAGGCTGTTCCTGCGGCAGTCCTGACCCAAGCCCTGGGGTGCAGTTATCTCTGCTCCGGCTTCGTGAGGAGAGGTGAGCTGGGATGGGCCTGCGCGGGCTTAAGCTGGTCGTACCACGCGTTCCGGTCTCTGTCGAAGGTGCCTCAAAATGCCGCCTGGCTAGGATGAGGAGTTCAGGAGTCGCTCACTTCAGCTCTGGCCGGTGGGGTGCAGAGGGTTGTTGTATATTTCTTTCTTAGTAGACTCCACGCCGGGGGCTGGCTCGATGGCGGCTTCTGCCTGGCGGCGTGGCGCCGGGGCCGCGGAGACGGGCTTCTTTGCTCTCCCTGGTCGGCCTTCCGGGTTCTGCTCAGCTGTATTCCAGTTTTTGCAGCATTTTTCACCTTTTTGTTGCTTTTTTCTTCTTTCAAAAAGCTGGATCCACGACTGATTTGAATCGAGCTCACAGCGGCTCTTGAGAAGTGTCTCACTCCGTCGCCATCTTCCCGGAAGTCAATTCTGTACTTCTTTATCCTGTTTCAAATTTTAAAAAGTAAAATAAAATAGGGCTGGGGGTTTTAGTCAGCAATCCCGCCACTATGATCTAAGTCCCTAACAGCAGAATCTAGAAGAAATTTTGCTTTTTTGTTTTGTTTTGCGGTACGAGGGATTGAACCCAGTACCTTCAAGCTACACGCTCAGCCTTATTTATTTATTTATTTTTTGCAGTACTGGGGATTGAACCCAGGGACATTCTACCTCCGAGCTACACCCCCAGTTCTGTTTTTATTCTTTATTTTGAAATAGGGTCTCACTAAGTTGCAGAGGGCCTCACTAAGTAGCTGAGGCCGGCCGTGAACCCGCGATCCTCCGGTCTCAGCCTCCTAAGTACTGGGATTACAAGCGTGCACCACCACGCCCGGCTCAGAAAGATTTAGAGGGCTCACAGTTCTGGAAGTTTCTGAGGCTTTCCATATTAGGCTATATCACATCTGCAGAGCTCAAGGCATGGCAGTAGGAAGCAGAGAAGGCAAGGGCGGACGGGGGGGGGGGGGGACATATATAGTCCCCAAGGTCACACTCCTGGTGACCTACCCCCTCCAGCCACCTGCCTACGTTACCACACAATAAATCCATTCAAATTATTAATTTGAATAATATTCTATTTTCAACCTATAATACTGGGGGTGCAGCTCAGAGAGAGAATACCCCTGGGTTCAATCCACAGTATCACAAAAATATTTTTTCAAGAGAGAGAGTGTCTGTGAGAAGGGGTGGGAGTCGGCAACGTGGAGGCAGAATGCTGGGAATTAATAATAGCTTGTGTGTGGCCGGGTGCCAAGCAGTTTCTGGAGTTATTTACATTGATTTTCACTGCAACCCCAAAGGCAGGTTCTATGAGCTCCATTTAACAGCTCAGGAGACTGAGTCCTAGAGAGGTCAGATGGCTAGCTGTGTTCATTCATCAGGTCCCCCATGAAGGGATCAGATGTGCAAGAGATGTGGGGGAAAATGCCCCTCGGCAGGGGTGGGGGGCAGGAGAATGCAGGGCATACCTCCAGGTGGTGAGGCCACCCCATGTCAGACGCCAGTTTCACCTTCCTGGAGAGGAAGGGAGGGAGGGAGCTGGGCCAGCTCTCAGTCGTGCTTTCCAAGCTGGAGGTCTGATTGGCACTTTTGAAGATGCCACAAAACCCCAAGACTACACGGCCAGTAAATAAGAGGTGGGGCTGGGATTTGAACTGACACCATTATGATCATCACGACACCCTACATCACTTCACCTTTTGTCTTGGGAAGAGACAAACTTCACAGACTTCTCAGTGGAGCTTCCCCAGGCCTCAGGAGTGCAGTGTGCATAAAAGTAGCCTTGAGAATCTGGCACAGGCCTGTAATTCCAGTACTTGGGAGGCTGAGATAGGAGGATTGCAGATTCGAGGCTAGCCTTAGTGAAGCCCTTTCAAAATAAAAAATAAAACAGAGCCGGGTGTGGTGGCGCACGCTTGTAATCCCAGTACTTGGGAGGCTGACACAGGAAGATCGCAGATTCTTGGCCAGCCTCAGCTACTTAGTGAGGTTCTCCGCAACTTAGTGAGACCCTGTTTCAAAATGAAGGATAAAAAATAGGGCTGGGGGTGTAGCTCAGTGGTAGAATGCCCCTGGGTTCCATCCTCAGTACAATAAATAAATAAATAAATAAATAAATAAATAAATAAATAAATAAATAAATAAGAAAGATAGGGCTAGGTGTAGCTCATAGGTAGAATACCCCTAGGTTCAATCTCCAGGACTCTTCCCCCCAAAAAAGCACTGGGGCTGTGTTCTCAACTTTCTCAGCTAGCCCCCAGAGACAAACTTCATGGACTTCTCAGTGGAGCTTCCCATAGCACAGATTTCTAAAATTGAAGTCCTAACTGGCTAACATACATTTTCATGAGATCAGAAAGATGAAAAATAATCCTATTAAACTCGCTTTCTAGTCTCACCCATTCCTCCCCATTCTCCACAAGACGGCACAAATACTTATTGAGCACTTTGCGTTAAGTATTGGGTCTATTATGTGGCCTCGATGGTATGGTGGGAAAGGCGGGTGTTAACAAAGGGTGAGGCAAAAACTGTGCAGAAGCTTCTGACGGTGCCTTGAAGGGGGGCAAGCACCCAGTGGAGATGGGGTGTGGCTAATGTCCAGTTGTCTACAGCAGTGAATGCCCCACCCAGGGATGACACTCGCGTCGGTAAACCGAGGTCTAGCTCAAAGCGTGTGTTCTTGGCTCCTTTGAGCAGGGAGCTGCGGGCAGCCAGGCTCCTGTACGTCGCTTCTCTTCCCCGGACCCTGTCTGTATCCTCCAGTGGGCTTAGCGCATCACTTTTAGAAGAGGGTGTTGCTTGACTGCGGTGTTTATAGCGTTTGAATTCTTAATCCTTTGCAGTCGGTTTGAAAACACATAAATAAAATAAACACACCACATGGTTCTAAGCTCATTCCCCCCAGGAATAAACTAGATTTAAGCTCCCTATCAGCTGGCTGCTCCAACTCTCACAGTACAATGATTAAAACCCACGTATTTTCTGCTGCCAGTTGGTCAGATGGCGGGGGGTCCGCTCCGATTATATTGTTTAAAGGCTGTAAAGCTCCCCTATCTCCTGGTTACAAAAATGTTTGCCTTTTGGTTGACTAACTGATTTTGAGGCTCACTTGTTATACTGCTTATTCAGGTTGGAAATCATTAAACAAAATGATAGCTCTCAGTTTAAGAGACTGCCATCGAAAAACAAAACGCTTCTCGCTACTGCGGGCTCATCAGTTTCTCACACCGATTAAAAATCATTCTTCTCCCATATGGAAGCCCCAAAGACCAGGCTTTTATTAAACAGACTCAAAACACTTACCAATCATCACCTCGTTAATCCTCATACTTCTCCGTTAAACAGCGACAAGTGTCATTACACCACACTGGGCCAAGACCAGAAAGAGTAGAGTTCAGTGGGCAATTATAGGTCTCCCCAGAGCATACAGGGCACTCAATTCTCACTAAAGTATCAAGGTTGAATCATGTAATAATAGAGTATTAAAGCTAGGATTTTCTGCAAAGATGGAGAGGCAGGGTTTCAGAGCAAGAGTCATGGAGTTAACTGGTGCCCCTCTGCTCAGATGGAAGCTCTGATTTTTACCCCCTTGCGCAAGGTTCTGAACTCCTTTAGGCCCAGTTTCCTCATCCATAAAATGGAACTAAGGAAGAGATCATATTGATAGAATGCTTGTGAGATAGTACACATGAAGCGCTTAACAGAACAAACAGAACACCTACCCCCTAATCCTAGCAGGGGATTCAATCCAGGACCCCCCTAGGATACTAATGTCAGAGCCAGTTCAATATCCTTATAGAAAATGATGTAGAAAAAAAAAAAAGATGTCATATTTGCATATAACCTACAACCATCCTCCTATACTCTTTGTTTACTTCTTTATTTTCAGTACTAGAAATTGAACCCGAGGACATTCTACCTCTAAGCTACACCCCCAGCCCTTTTTAATCTTTCATTTTTGAAACAGGATCTCTCTAAGTTGCCGAGATCTCACTTAAGTTGCTGAGGCTGGTCTTGAACCTTAGATCCTCCTGTTTCAGCCTCTCCAGTCCTGGAATTACAGGCATGCACCACCATGCCTGGCTCTCCTTTACACTCTAAATCATCTCTAGACGATTTCTAATACCTACTATCATGTAAATGCTGTGAACATAGTTGCTCTACTTTGTTGTTTAGCAAATGGTGACAAGAAGAAAAAGGCTGTGCATTTTCACTTCAGACACAATTTTGGGGTTTTTGTTTTTGTTTTTTAGCTACTGGGAATTGAGCCCAGGGGCATTTTACCACTGACTATACCCAAGCCCTTTTTTATTTTATTTTTTATACAAAGTCTTTGCTAAGTTGCCCAGGCTGGCCTCCAACCTGCGATCCTCCTGTCTCAGCCTCCCAAGTCATTGAGATTACAGGCATATAGATGCAATTTAAAAAATATATATTTTTCAGCTGGGTGTGGTGGTGCACGCTTGTAATCCCAGTATTAGGGAGGCTGAGACTGGAGGATCTGGGTTCGCGGCCAGCCTCAGCTACCTAGTGAGGCACTCTGCAACTTAGTGAGACTCGGTTTCAAAATAAAGAATAAAAAATAGGGCTGGGGCTATACCTCGGGGGTAGAATGCCCCTGAGTTCAATCCCCAGTACCACAAAAAAAAAAAAAATTTTGCTACTCACAGTTGGTTGAATCCACCCAGGCAGAACCTGCAGATACAGAGGGCTAACTGTAAATGATAGTTTGGTATTATGCTCCTGCTCAATCCCCTGGGGATTTTAAAAGTTGAGGCCATCAAGGCAGAGAGGCAATGCCATTTGCCCAAGGTTCCAGGGTTAAGGTCATGTTAAAGTAGAGGAAAGAATGCAAAACTCTTCTTTCCAGTGACAAATGAGCAAAGAGAGTCCAATGATGGGATCTGTGCTCACCAACCAAATCTTCCTTTCACCCTTGCTTGGCAGATTGCAGCCGCCCCAACTCCGCCCTCCCCTATTCCTCCGCACTGAGGCGGGAGTTGGGAGACCTTGCACCAGTCATTTCCTCTCACTAGGTCTCTTTCTCTACTTGAAGGAGAGAGTTAAACTTGACTACAATGCAGCGTGTCTAATTGGGGTTGCTATGAACATGATCAAACTGAAACCTGAGTGAAGAGGGTCCATGGCTTTCATTCTGGGCTCTTAGACCTGCAGAAAGTAAGAATTGATTAAGAAAAAAAAAACCTTCTCAAGTCTTTCTGGTTGCTAAATTCTGTCACTTGGTGGATAATGGGCCAGTTGGGTTATCTTTATTGACTGAACAACCACCGTTTTTTGTTTTTGTTTTTTAAATGCAGCATCACATGTTATTTCATAGCAAAACCCAAAGCAGAGCCAGGCATAGTGGTGCATGCCTGTAATCCCAATATTTGGGAAGCTGGGACAGGAGGATTGCAGATTCAAGACCAGCCTCAGCAACTCAGCAAGATTCTCAGCAACTTAGTGAGACCGTATTTCAAAATAAAAAATAAAAAGGGCTGGGGGTACAGCTTGGAGGTAGATTGCCCCTGGATTCAATACCCAATAACACACACACACACACACACACACACACACACACACCACCACCACCACCACCAACAACAACAACAACAACCACCACCACCCAAGGCAAGCAGTTAGGTTCTACTTTATACAGAGATAAGAAGTGCACTCAAGCCAGGCATGGTGGCACATGCCTATAATACTTGGAAGACTAAGGCAGTCCAACCTCAGCCACTTGGTGAGACCCTATTTCAAAATAAAATAGGGCTGGGGTATAGCTTGGAGGTAGAACAACCCGAGGTTCAATTCTCAGTACCTCTCCCCCACAAAAAAAAGAAGTGAACTGAGACTTCTGCACTTCTTGAAGTGCAGGGATAAAGGAATAGGGAGGTTCTGAGGGATAGGGAAAATTTTGGTTTTCTATCATAGTGTGAGGAGATGGACAAAGCGATCTCAATAATTTTTTTTTTTGAAATGAAGAGAAAATATCAGCGACTACAAATGATGTCAGTTGGCACCTTGAGAAAGCAGGGGATGGGACAGAGTGAGGAATGAAAAAGATTTCTTTGGGGAGAGTGACACTTGTGAAAAATAAACAGGGAAGGAGCCAGCCTGGCAGGGACGACCTCCAGACCATGAAGCAAGTGGCTGTGGCATCTGTAAAAGGCAGCGCGGGCACGGGGCACAGAAAGCAGCACTGGGCGGGCAGAGCTTCAGACCAGAACGCCACGCTGGCAAAGGCTCGGCCACCCTATGGGGAGCACAGGACCTGGCACCTCCCATGACAGGAGCCCTGTAGTGGGCAGGGGACCCAGGCCCTAGTCCCCTGCCACATCTGGTCATTAGCTGAAGGTGACAATAGCTAACTGCACTTTTTTTTTTTTTTTTTGATACTGGGGATTGAACCCAGGGACATTCTTCCTCCAAGCTACACCCCCAGTCCTTTTTATTTTTTGTTTGCAAACAGAGTTCATCCCCAGTACCAACCCCCCCCCAAAATATTCCAAATTCATTTGCGGGGGGCAGGTATTGGGGATTGAACCCAGTGGCATTCTACCTCCAAGCTACACCCCGCCAGCATTATTTTTTTTTTTAATTTTGAAGCAGGGTCTCGCTAAGTTGCTGAGGGTCTTACAAAGATGCTGAGGCTGGCCTCCAACCCATGATCCTCCTGTCTCAGCCTTTCAAGTACTGGGATTACAGGCATGCACCACCACTCCCGGCTCCTGCTTCTCTCTCTCTCTTTTTTTTTTTTTTTTTTTTTTTTTTTTTTGCGGTACTGGGAATTGAACTCAGGGGCGTTCTACCTCCAAGCTATACCCCCAGCCCTATTTTTTTTTATTCTTTATTTTGAAACCGAGTCTCACAAAGTTGTGGAGTGCCTCACTAGGTAGCTGAGGCTGGCCGCGAACCCGGATCCTCCGGTCTCAGCCTCCCGAATGCTGGGATTACAAGCGTGCGCCACCACGCCCGGCTTCCTGCTTCTCTTTGAGGGAATCAGAACTTGCAACACCCACTTGACATTGGAGGATACTAAAGTTGCCATCAGCTGTCTGCCAGACCACTAGGCCAGGGGAACATTGGAGCTGATGGGACTACATTCCGCTCTAGCTACCAGAGGAGAGAAATGGCTAAGAAGCTGTGCAACGTGAGAAAGAACAAATCCAACAGTCCAGGCAGCTTGGACCCGTCCACATGGCTGCTTTACCAGGCTAGGTCTGTCCCCGGGTGGTCTGCTCTGGGACAAGTTAATTGGTGCCCCCCACACTCCGGACACAGGAACACTGCTTCTGAATCAAAGCTGCACCCGACCAACTGTTCCAGTCTCTTCACCCCCCCCACAGGAAATGCATTGTGGGGTACTGGTGCCATCCCTACCCATAACATGTGCTCCCTGTCACTCCAGGACCATGTCAACAGACTTCATCTCTGAATCTCAGCAAGAAGACTTGGTACTGACAGCATCTTTCCTTCCAAAAGGCCCTCGGCCTTCTTAAATAAATGTGCCCATCCCCTGCCAGTGACATTCGAATCATGCGTAGCATGAATTTGCTAAAGGAGTAATAGGGAAAATTTATCACACACCCAATTATAACCCTTCTCTCTTTTTTTAGTGGATGAGTGGGATGGAGGTAGAGTTGGGTAGAAATATCAAGGTGGGAAGATGCACAGATTCTTCAGCACAGTTTTTCACCACCCCCACTCCAGCTAGTGGGTTTACCACCTCTGAAGAGCCCAGTGACCTTGCTCCAGTCTGCCAATCTTTGTCGCCCTTCTATTTCTTTTTGGATCTCTTTCTATGAAGACTTGCTGTGTTCATTGACTTTGAACTGCATATAATGTAGAGAGACAAGGGTTATTTCAAACAAACCCACTCCTTTGGCTTCAAAGCAACTGCCAACATATTTTAATAAGATACAATTACCCTGAAGCCAAGCATGGTGGTGCATGCTTGTAATCCCAGTACTTGGGAGGCTGAGACAGGAAGATCTCAGGTTTGAGATGAGCCTCAGCAACTTAGCGAGACTCTCTACAACCTAGCAAGACCTTGTTTCAAAATAAATGTTTTAAAGGGCTGGGGGTGTAGCTTGTGAAGTAGGGCTGAGGACCTGGGAATAGGAGGGATTTAAAAAGGCCATCTGTCTCACCTTCTGGGGGGGCGGGTGAGAGACCAGTGCCCAGCAGCCCACAAAATAACCATTCAAATTAAGGGTTGAAATTGGTCAAAAGACATAGGTTCCCCCTAACCCAATTCTGACCAATCATAAAAGAGCAGATGGGGAACCTCAGTAAGGTTTAAAAGTCTACCTCCCAAGAGCCTTGGTGGTTATTCTCTTTCAGGAATACCACCCATGGTGGGGGATTGTTTTTGTCTTCTATATTTCCCTGGCTTAAAATAAACTTTCATATTTCTATACCCTTTGCCTTGGACTTCATTCGTCGAAATCCACTGGACAAGAACCATGTAAGAGGAGACACCCCTGTGTCACTTGGAGGTAAAATGCCCCTGAACTCAATCCTCAGTAACACACACACACACACACACACACACACACACACACACACACACACACACACACCACACACACACACTTCCTTACTGAGCCTTTGAAGAGAATGTACTCCATTTTGGAGAACATGTAGCAACCTACAGGAGAAGAGCAAGTGCAGGTGGGTGGATATTGCAAGTGGAGTCACATAACCTAGCTGTGGGCAGAAAGAAAGATGCAGAGGCTGAGAAATAGGCCGGGGATGGGATGGCCCTTGGATGGCCTCCAGGTACAGAGGAGTCAGTTTTGAGTTCTGCACGGGGCAGTTCAAGGCCATCTTAACTCTGGCTGATAGCTTATATCTTCCTGGAAAGTGAGCATTTTCTCAGAGATTAGCTTACACTGTAACACAAGTTTTGAAGTAACAGGCTAGATTCTAAAATTCATCCAAGATAGAATTATATTTTGTGGCATTGTCTCCCAACCACAAACATCAATCAGATGCCTTCCCTGTGTTTAAGCATCATGTTGAGTGTTAACAACCTTGATCATTTACATGATACTTTATGAAATATGTAGAATTATCTCTACCTTTTGAATGAGGGAACTGATCATCAGAGAATCTTCTTCAAATTGGCATAGCTAAGTAGTAAGAGGGAGGGGTTTTATACCAGACCAGGTTGACTGCTAAGTCTCTTTGTACCCATTCTTCCAGTTCCAAGCTGCACCCAGCCACTGCTCCAGTCTCCTGGAACTACACAATACCTATAACTTCCTAATTTTCTCCCTCTAGATGGAAGTGGCGGCAGCCATTATGGATAGAGAAAGCTGTTTGCATGGCAGGTGTATTTCTGAGCATGTTGGAGAAAATGGACAGAAAAAATGGCCAGACCAGTGACAAACTGAACAATGATAAAGTGGGGAAGGGCTTACTCCAACACAGCCTAAAAGGCCTGGAAAAGTTTGCTCTAAGATGTTAGCTATAAGGAGTTGTATCTTTGATGGTATTGTATGTTAGAATAACAATGATCTCCCCTCTCTGCCTATATAGTCTAGAGCTTGTTAGTTCAGCAGATCTAAACAATGAGTTTGGGTCAAAGCTGATTCCTGGGAGGTTCCATTTGGTAAACATGTGGCATGGTAGATTACTGTCCTCCATTCTTCACCCTTCCCCACACCATACCCTTTGTTTTGAGGATTTGCAATTCCTCTCCCCAGAAGCAGAGTGTATTTCCCCCACTGATAGGGGGTGTGGCCATGTGACATACTTTAGCCAATAGGATGTTAGCAGACATGATGCAAGCAAATGCTTGAAATGGGCTTTTGCTTGTTTGCTGGGTTTCTGCCATTGTGAGGACATGACCCAAGTAGTAGCCTCCTAGTTCAAAGAGGATGAGAGACACCTAGAGTAGACCACAACCCAACCTCCTCTGTAGAACCACGCCTAGTAAAGTCTAGCCTAGATAAACCAGTCCTTAGATGTATGAGGGACAATAAACTATTGTTGTTCTAACACAGCGAATGAGATTGAGGTAGTTTATTATATATGATAATGGTGTCAATAGCTGATTAATACATGAGGATATATAGGCATAAACAGCATCTAACAGTAAGTATCTAATGAAGGTGGATGTGTGTGTGTGTGTGTGTGTGTGTGTGTGTGCGCGCGCGTGCGCATTTGAAGGGTATTTTAGCTTGTATCCTTCACCATTCTGAGATGCAACATTCCTCTTAGAGATCTTCTTCATAGCCAAATAACCATGCATTTATATGCATACAGAGAGTAAAGGAACTCCTACTTGTTTATTTTTTAACTAAACTATAGAACAGCTATTTCTACAATGTCCATTATATTAGTTTTGAAACAGGGTCTCACTAAATTGCAGAGCGCCTCACTAGGTAGCTGAGGCTGGCCTCGAATCCGGATCCTCCAGTCTCAGCCTCCTAAATGCTGGGATTACAAGCGTGTGCCACCACGCCCGGCTACACCTGAGCTTTTCGGAGGGAAATTCTATGTCCAAATCATAACACACATAATTGGAATGATGTGACTGAAATACTTTGAAAGTTCCTCCTCTCAGTGTCTCACACCTGAGGATCTAGTGTCCTCCTGGATACTTATGTGTAACTGGAAGCCTCAATGATAAGACAGCTGTGATGGGCAGAGAAAGGATCGGATATGGGATCAGACGAGTGGTATGTTGTAGCAGACTTGCACCAGCTTGCAAGAGGCTGACACATTGTCAGGAATTTTGCAAGCTGGTTGTTAAACACAGTCATTAGTAAAGATTAAATTACATAAACATACACTATAACTCACCCTGCAGCTCACCTCTGCCCTCAATTCTCAGGGCCCATCCTGCAAGGTGGCTATTGTAGCAGGGCACCTGACTATGGTTGTGACTCAGTTACGATTCGGAGACGTCTCTCCTGTGCCCAGGCCATGCCTGGATATGGCTCCCTCCCCCATCTCAAATCCAGCTCCTGCCATGGGGAGTATTCTTTGTCATCTCTGTTTCCATTTACGAGAGCTGATTTGGGTTATAACCTTGAGCTTCTCCTGGATCTGAGTTCTTGCTTTGCCCTTGAAAAAACCACTTTCCCACATTCTCATTTCTCCCAACCCCCAGCTAAGTGGCCAGAATTTAGAACCACACAGGGAGCTGGAGGTTGTTGACAGGATCCCCTGACCCTAACATGAGTCCCTAATCCTTACCCTAACCCTTAACCTCTAACCCTAAAATGAACTTCAAATCCTAACTGCTAACCATAACTGAACCCTCTAAAACTAACCCTAAATCCTAACCCTAACGATTACCCAAACCATCACTTCTTTTTTTTTTTTTTTTGCAGTACTGGGGATTGAACTCAGGGGCATTCTACCTCTGAGCTACACCCCCAGCCCTATTTTTTATTCTTTATTTTGAAACAGGGTCTCACTAAGCTGTGGAGGGCCTCACTAAGTAGCTAATGCTGGCCACGAACCCAGATCCTCCGGTTTCAGCCTCCCAAATGCTGGGATTACAAGCGTGAGCCACCACACCTAAACCAAACACTAAACATTACCCCAGCCCTCTAATCCCAAACACTAGCATATCGTTCTAATCCCTGCTCCCTAACCCTAAATCCAACTCGAACATATAAGTCTGAGTCTTAACTCCTAACCCTAACCTGAACCCCAGCCCTCAACCCCCTTCTCTAGGATGGTCTGCCCACACTCTGCTACAACTCCTGCCTCAGGCTCCCTTCTGGAGTTTTTTGGTTTTTTGGGTTTTTGCTTTTTGCAGAATTAGGGATTGAACCCAGGGGCACTCTCCCTCCAAGCCCCACTCCCAGCCCTATTTTACTCTTTTTTATTTTGAAACAGGGTCTCACTAAATTGGGGAGGGCCTCACTAAGTAGCTAAGGCTGGCCCCGAACCTGCAATCCTACGGTCTCAACCTCCCAAGTACTGGGATTAAAAGTGTGCACCACCACACCCAGCTTCACACTTGGAGATTTCTAAGAGTGACAGAACCAGATTTGAACTTGACATTGCAATCCCAGTATCTCCCTGCCTGTCCCCACCCTGAGCTCAGAAATGGTTTCTTCTCTAGCCCAATCCTAAGACACAGTGACAGGCTTCAGTTACCTGGGAAATATCTGAAGAGGAAAAACCCTTCCTTCATAATGTCCACTAAATTAAACAACCTGAACTCTGGCACCAACCCGCTCAGCCACTGAACTCTTGTGTAACCTTGGGGAAGTTACTTAATTTCTCCATGCCTTGATTTCTTCCTTTCTAAACTGGATTTAATAATAGTGACATCTCATAGGATGGTTGTGAGGATTTAAATGAGTTAATATATAAAAGCACTTAGAACAGTACTGGGCACCATAGTAACCGCTAAGGAAGTGTTTGCTTTTGTTAACATTATTATGACTATTGCCAAAAAAAAACTATACATTTTCCTCTTCAGACTCCCACTTGCTTTTATAATGAGGGCAAAAAAAAAAAATGAAACATGCTTATTTTTAAAATTTTACAAAGAACAGAAAAGTGTAAAAAGAAGGAAAAATAACCTACATCCAGCCAGTTACTTACATTTCGAGGACAAAAGATAATTTGACTTTGCTAACAGTCTGCATTTTAGTAGATTTTGAATTGCTGCAGCCATGCCCAGCCAAGCAGAGCTGTGCTTTGATTTTATTTGGCTCTTGGCACTCAACTATAATTCCAGGCATAACATGGGGTCTCTGGATGTTTGTCTTTCCCACTACACTGGAAGCTTCCAGAGGAGAGGAACAGTGTCGCTTTAATTTCTGCATCGCCAGTAACGCCCAAGCACAGAGCCAGGCCAGGAAAGATGCTCGCTAAACTACTCTGGGCCTTGTTCGCCACAGCTGTAGCTACTTTGAAATTCTGTTTCATGGCCCTTGGCTCAGAAGGCAGGTTTCTAGCAGAACTAGCCTTGAAATCAATGTAAGGAAAAAAGAATCCCCCTGTGGAGTTTGGTGGGGTTCTGTAATTACCTCTTCTCACAAATTTTTTTTTTTTTTTTTTTTTTTTTTTTTTTTTTTTTTTTTTTTTTTTTTTTTTTTTTTTTTTTTTTTTTTTTTTTTTTTTTTTTTTTTTTTTTTTTGCGATACTGGGGATTGAACTCAGGGGCATTCTACCTCCGAGCTACACCCCCAGCCCTATTTTTTATTCTTTATTTTGAAACCGGGTCTCACTAAGTTGTGGAGTGCCTCACTAGGTAGCTAGGTAGCTGAGGCTGGCCTCAAACCCGGATCCTCCGGTTTCAGCCTCCCAAATGCTGGGATTACAAGCGTGTGCCACCATGCCCGGCCTTCCTCACAAATTTTTAAAAAGGCTGTTTTTCAGCTGGGTGCAGTGGTGCATGCCTATAATCCCAGTACTTGGGAGGCTGAAACAGGAGGAACCAGGGTTCGAGGCCAGCCTAAACAACTTAGTGAGATCCTGTTTCAAAATAAAATAGTATAGGGCTGAGAGTGTACCTCAGAGGTAGAATGTCCCTGGATTCAATCTCCAATGCCACACAAAAAGAGGCTGTTTTCCTCTATTGAGTAATTTCAAACATATATTTTTTTACCATGGGGTGCAGGGCTCAAAGACCGAAAACCAACAGAGTTCTTTCTCAACACTGATAACAGTACTCTAATAAGCATTTTTCCATCTCTTAAGGAAGCTCAACAAGTGATGGCAAGTGGCCAAGCAATAAAACAAGAAATGGAAGCATGAGACTTAACGTAGCATCAATATAGGCGGGGGGGGGGAGTAAAGTCAGGGACAGAAGCAATACAAGAATGAATATTCACCAGGCATGATGGTGCACACCTGGAATCCTAGTACTTGGGAGGCTGAGACAAGAGGATCACAGGTTCAAGGCCAGTCTCAGCAATTTAGCAAGATCCTCAGCAATTTAGTGAGACCCTGTATTAAAAAATAAAAGTTGGATGCAGTGGCACATGCCTGTAATCCCAGTACTTGGGAGGCTGACACAGGAGGATCACAGGTTCAAGGCCAAAGTCAGCCTCAGCCACTTAGTGAGATCCTTAGCAATTTTGAAATAAAAAATAAAAATAGGGCTGGGGGTGTAGCTCGGAGGTAGAATGCCCCTGGGTTCAATCCCCAGCAAAACACACACACACACACACACACACACACACACACGCAAGCTTACAATCCAAAAGAAGAGCAAGCTCCTCCCCCAAATTATAAGCAGCTTCCAAATCACACAGAGCATGAGCAAAGGCAGATAATGTATGTATGTGTATGAAAGATATGCTGACACTATTATATAAATCTATGTATCTGCCTCCAAAAGCTGATGATTAAGTAGCAGAAAGTAATCAAGGCTTGACTCTGTATACCAAAACGCAGTGCCAGTGCTGTTTTGTCCTTGCTGTTTTTCCTCCTCTGTAATAGATTCTCTTCCCTTATCCACAAGCAGTTTACGAGGCTATGTTTAGAATAGACGTCAGAGCTGGAAAAACCAACTTCGAAAAGCAAGACTTTCCAAGGGTGCCATCTCGTGGTGTTCCTGGGTATTAGAACATGGCTCTGAACTGATGCAGGCCCAGCTGGATGGACCCCAGAGAAAACAACTTGGAATCAAGTCCTTTGGTGATTTGCAAGTTCGAACCTTTGAGACTTGGCATTGGATGGCGTGCGGCAAGCGTCGAACACACAGGTGTTGAAAGGGGGTTAAAAATTGCAAAGTGCTTCCACAAGGTGGAAATCAGACATTCCTTTGAGGTTCAAGGTTATTCACCTCCAACCACTTGGAAGTTTACTATTGAATTCAATATTAGTATCAAATTGCACTTTCCTGGAATGTCAACCCTACTGGGCTAGGTCTCCCATGCCATAGCATAATACAGTCTCTTTCCAAACAGCATCTCCTCAAATCTTTCATGCTAGCTTGCAGTCTTTCCTACACGTCTCACCTTTGTCACTTAAATCTATACCCCCTACAGCTTGCATTGGCCATGGTTTTCAAAGCCTTCACCCCAAGTTACTCTCTCCCTTAAAGAGAAAGAGCTTCTTTGAGAAGCTGATATATAAAACTGAACACAGTACCCCAGTGACAGCCCCTTCCACCTTCTGATTGCCTGCCTTGAACTTGTTCTAAACACCCAGACGCTGTTGCAATTTCTGCCACTCCAGTCTAACCCAGAGTTTTTCCTCCATTCCTATTTTAAAAGCACACCCCCTGCCGGGCGTGGTGGCGCACGCTTGTAATCCTAGCATTTGGGAGGCTGAGACCGGAGGATCTGGGTTCGCGGCCAACCTCAGCTGCTTAGTGAGGCACTCGCAACTTAGTGAGACCCTGTTTCAAAATAAAGAATAACCCAGCATTCGGGAGGCTGAGACCAGAGGATCCAGGTTCGCGGCCAGCCTCAGCTACCTAGTGAGGCACTCCGCAACCTAGTGAGACCCGGTTTCAAAAAAAAGAATAAAAAATAGGGCTGGGGGTATAGCTCGGAGGTAGAATGCCCCTGAGTTCAGTCCCCAGTACCGCAAAAAAAAAAAAAAAAGAATAAAAAATAGGACTGGGGGTGTAGCTCGGAGGTAGAATGCCCCTGAGTTCAATCTCCAGTACCGGGAAAAAAATAATAATAAAATAAAATAAAAAGCACACCCCTTAATTAACAATTAGAAAAGGGGGGACAAGCTAGGAGTTGTGTGGTTCTTCCTTCCTGTCCTTTGGATCACTTCACTCCACTCCCTGCAAACAGACCTATCCTTACTGTATTTCTGGTTCAAATATAGCATAAAAGCCTTTTTATTGCTCACATTCGATTTGTCTCAAATCTGAGCTTTTTCCAGACTTTTGATTTCAATTCTGAGAAATTTAGGACATGCTTTGTGTTTATCCTTTAATGACGTCAGGTTTCTGTTTTTGTATGCGTCCCTTTAAAATCAAAGCTACTGAAGAGCTGCAGCCTTGACGGTTTCTTTAGATCTGCCCCTCTTCACTCTCCCCTAGCTTCCTTTGGAAGCAGTTGTTTTCTCTTGTTCATCTCTCTCTTGGACTCTCTGGCCATGAGTTCATGCATATATATATATATATATGTATATATATATATATGCAAATATATGTATATGGTGGTCCTAGCATTTGGGAGGCTGAGACCGGAGGATCTGGGTTCGCGGCCAGCCTCAGCTACCTAGTGAGGCACTCCTCAACTTAGTGAGACCCTGTTTCAAAATAAAGAATAAAAAATAGGGCTGGGGATGTAGCTCAAAGGTAGAATGCCCCTGAGTTCAATCCCCAGTACCCGTATATGTATATATGTGTATGTGTATGTATATATGTGTATATATATGTGATGAACGTAGATAGGAGCATATATATGCTATATATGTCCCCAGCCCTATGTGAGACCCTGTTTTCAAATACAAATAATAATAAAATAGGGCTGGAGGTATAACTCCAAAGTAGAAAGCCCTGGGTTTAATCCCTAGCAACACACACGCACGCACGCACGCACACACACACACACACATGCACATGCACACACCTATACTTGCCATTTTCTGTCTCTATCACTCCCAGTCACAAAAAAGACAGTGACAAATGATCAAGGCCAGAGATGAAAGTAGAAAGAAATGGATAGGCAGCGCGATTCCAGAAATAACTTTACAAGTGCTGCCCACACTGTGTTTTCTCTTGTCCTCGGCCTGTTGGAAAGGTGGCAGGGGTGGATTTTCAGAGGCTGAGGTGTGACTCCAGTAGCCAGCAGTGGAGTGAACAGAAAATGTACAATGCCGGGGGACAGGTAGAGTTCTTGCCTGGTTCTTACTTTCGATACACTAGTCCCTGGGCCGTCAGCAGCACAAGTCTTTTGGAACCTCGTGAACTAGAGGACCTGGACCTCTTACAATCCCTTGGCCTAGATTGTCTCAGAAATCTGGCCAGGTGGAACACGCAGACAGAAGACATCAGAGCCTGCAGCTGGGGGACAGAGGACGGCTTTAGCCCAGCCGACCCACCTAATATAAACTCCGTAGGCCTAATAGAAACTCCTTGCCTGGGAAATGAATGATTCCCACTCACCCCGGCAGGCGCTGTAGGTGTCTTGCCCATATCCGCTCAGCGCTTGCCAGCCCTAGGGCGCTGACAGCTTTTGATTGCAAACATCTGCAACTCTCTCCAGGGCTTACCACTACTGAGTGGTGGGGGGCGGGGGGACAACATTTCAGGAAAGCAGGCTCAGCCACCGATGAAAGGATTTGATGGTCAAATACCCTAGCCTCCCACCCCAGTGTAGGACAGCCTGGAGCTGTGTACTAGGCAGTCTCCCAAACGTGCCCTGCAGGACTGAGCCCCCACTGCCCACAGTGGCTCAAAGACACCAACAGCTCTGTGTTGACTGATGCCTTCCCTATTCCCAAGATGGTGCTTCCTGGGCTCACGCCTTCTAGTAAACTGTTTGTGCTTAGAACCTAGTCTCAGGCCATCTGGGCAGGGGAAACTCCGCTTAAGACACATCCTGTTTGTAGTTTTGTTTTTTTGTTTGTTTGTTTTGTGTTTCTGGTACTGGGGATTGAATCCAGGGACATTCTACCTCTGAGCTACACTCCCAGTCCTATTTTTATTCTTTATTTTTGAAAACAGGATCTCACTAAGTTGTGGAGAGCCTCACTAAGTAGCTGAGGCTGGCCGCAAACCAGGATCCTCCGGTCTCAGCCTCCCAAGTATGTAGGGGTTTTTTGTTTTTGTTTTTGTTTTTTGTTTGTTTGTTTGTTTGTTTGTTTTCAGTACTGGGGGTTGAACTCAGGGGCATTCTACCTCCAAGCTGTACCCCTAGCCCTATTTTTTTTTATGTATTCTTTATTTTGAAACCGAGTCTCACTAAGTTGCGGAGGGCCTCACTAGGTAGCTGAGGCTGGCTGCAAACCCGGATCCTCCGGTCTCAGCCTCCCAAATGCTAGGATTACAAGCGTGCGCCACCACGCCCGGCTTGTTTTTTTGGCACTGGGGATTGAACTCAGGGGCATTCTACCTCTGAGCTACACCCCCAACCATTTTCATTTTTTATTTTGAAACAGAGTCTTACTAAGTTGCTGAGGGTGTCACTAAGCTGCTGAGGCTGGCCTTGAACCCTCAATCCTCCTGCCTCAGCCTCCCAAGTACTGGAATTACAGGCATGTGGTTTACGGGAAGGTGGATTTTGTAAAATATTGCCATTGTACTCAGCTCTGATTGTAGTTCTTTAAATCCCATCCCTTAGTCGGGCGTGGTGACGCATGACTGTAATCCCAGTACTTGGGAAGCTGAAACAAGAGGATCACAGGTTTGAGGATAGCCTCAGCAACTTAGTGAGACTCTCAGCAACTTAGCGAGATCCTGTTTCCAAATAAAAAATATAGGGTTAGGGGTGTAGCCCAGATGTAAAAGACCCCTGGGTTCCATCCCCAGTACCACAAAAAATAAACAAGTCCCATCCCTTGCTTCTTTATTTGAAGGAACTCTCTGGAACATCAGACACAGTCTCCTTTGCTTGCCAGCACTCACCTCCCTGAGCCCTTGGTCCTCAGAGGACATGGGACTGTGGATGATTTTAACATAAAACTAAATGACTCATCTTCCCCTCTCAACTTTGCCATCCCTGGTTAAAAGCAAAATCTAGCCTGGCGTGGTGGCGCACACACTTGTAATCCCAGTTCTTGGGAGGCTGAGACAGGAGGATCACAGCTTCAAAGCTAGCCCCAGCAGCTTAGCAAGGCTCTCAGGAACCTAATGAGACCCTGTTTCCAAATAAGAAATAAAATCGGGCTGGGGTGAAGCTTGGAAGTAGAATGCCTCTGGGTTCAATCCCCAGTCCCCTCCCCCAAATTAAAAGCAAAATCTGGCAACTTAACAACAACAAACAAAATAAAATAACCTGATCAAAAAAAAAAAAAATGGGCAAAGGGCCGGGCGTGGTGGCGCACGCTTGTAATCCCAGCATTTGGGAGGCTGAGACCAGAGGATCCGGGTTCAAAACCAGCCTCAGCAACCTAGTGAGGCACTCCGCAACTTAGTGAGAACCTGTTTCAAAATAAAGAATAAAAAATAGAGCTAGGGGTATAGCTTGAAGGTAGAACGCCCCTGAGTTCAATCCCCAGTACCGAAAAAAAATGGGCAAAGGACTTAGACATTTCTCAATGAATGACATACGAATGGCCAATAAGTGTATGAAAAGCTGATAAACACCGTGAATCATCAGAGAAATGCAAATCAAAACCACAGTGGGATATGACCTCATACCTATGAGGATGGCCACTTTCAAAAACAAAACAAGGCAGGGCCTGGTGTTACACACCTGTAATCCCAGTATTTATAAGGCTGAGACAGGAGGATTGCAGGCTTGAGGCTAGCATCAGCAACTTAGTGAGATTGTGTTTCAAAAAAAGAGCCAGGCATGGTGGCATATGCTTGTAATCCCAGTACTTGGAAAGCTGAGACAGGTGGTTTGTAGATTCAAGGCCAGCCTCAGCAACTTACTGAGACCCTGTTTCAAATAAAAAATAAAATAGAGCTGGGGGTGTAGCTTGGAGGTAGAATACCCCTGGCTTCAATCTCAACAAAGCAAAATATAATGAGTGTTGGTAGAATGTGGGGAAATTGGAGCCCTTATACACTATTGGTTGAAAGGTAAAATGGTCACTACTGGAAAACAGTATGGAGTTTCCTTAGAAAACTAAAAACAGAACTGCCATATAGCCCAGCAATACCACTTGTAGCTATACATCCAAAAGAGTTGAAAACAAGGTCTCTGTAATGGTTTGGATTTAGATGTCCCCCTCACCCTCACGGAAACCAGGCAGCCATATTGGAGGTGGGGCTTGGTTGCTAAGGAGAGATCCCTGGGGCGTGGCCTTGGGGATTATATAAGGTCCCTCCTCCCCTTGTTCACTCTCTTGCTTTGGCCTCCCGGATGTGAGAGCAGAACCTTGCTCTCTCCCTCTCTCTGCTTCCCACCATCATGCCCTGAGCGCCACAGTCCAGGCCTGACATGGACTGAAACTCTGAAATCTCCAAAAACTGAGCAAATAAATCTTTTTTTCCTCTATGCTTTCTCTATGTGTGTGGTCAGGTCTTTTGGATCATAACAGTGATATTCTCCAACAGATGTTTGTAGCCCATATTCATAACAGTACTATTCACAATAGCCAAGAGGTGAAAGCAACTCAAATGTTCATCAGTAGATGAATGGCTAAACAACACATGGTTTATACATATAATGGAATAGTATTTGACTTTAAAAAGAAGAAAATCCTGCAACATGTACATCAATGTGAATGAACCTTGAGGACATTATGCTAAGTAAAATAAGCCAGTCACAAAAAGACAACTACTATAGGATTCCTCTAACATGGGGGCATCCAAAGTAGCCAAATTCATTGAGTCAAAAGTAAAATGGTAGTTGCCAGAGGCTGGGAGAAGGAGGGGAATGGAGAGTTTTGTTGAATGAGTATAGAGTTTCAGTTTTGCAAAATGAAAAAGGCCTGAAGATGCCTCACAACTCTGTGCTATACTTAACACTACTCAACTGCACACTTAAAATGATTAAAATGGAGCCGGGCGTGGTGATCCCAGGCCATGCATGCCTGTGATCCCAGTATTTGGGAGGCTGAGACAGGAGGATTGCAGGTTCTAGGGCAGCCTCAGCAACTTGGCTAGACCTTCAACAACTTAGCAAGACCCTATTTCAAAACAAAAAGGGCCAGGGGTGTAGCCTGAAGGTAGAATGCCCTAGGTTCAGCCTCTAGTACCAAAAATAAATAAATAAAAATAAAAATGAATGGTTAAGATGGTGGAAGTATGCAGGGGGGAGGGTGGAATCTAGGAAGACCAGAATTGCTACGGTGAGTATAATGGGGCGGTGTATCCAGCAGGTCCCTGCAACAAAGAGATGGCACACTTGAAAGTGGCACTGGGGCGAGTTTAATAAATGTATACAAAATGAGGGCAGGGTTAAAGGAAACGAACAAGAGACAGCACAGGTCACCCTCACCCCTAGGTCTGAGGTGACAAGGGGAGGGAGCGGTCACCTGAACTGGTGGGCACCGCAGCTCTGGGAAGAGCTGACTGATGAGAGCTGCTCTCCAGGCATTAAATACCTCCATCTCCTTCAGGTTCTTTTTTTTTTCAGTACTGGGGATTGAACTCAGGGGCATTCTACCTTCGAACTACACCCCCAGCCCTATTTTTTATTCTTTATTTTGAAACCAGGTCTCACTAAGTTACGGAGTGCCTCACTAAGCAGCTGAGGCTGGCCTCGAACCCGGATCCTCCGGTCTCAGCCTCCGGAATGCTGGGATTACAAGCGTGTGCCACCAAGCCCAGCTCCTCTTTCAGTTTCTGTCTCAGATCTCTTTCTGGTGTCTGCCACTGGCTAGAACCAACAGGAAGCAACTACTTTCCACACTGGATCTGAAGGGACAAATGGGAAGTGTCCGGCTCAGGGGTTCAGGCTACTTTCCACTGGCATCTGGAGGCCCTGAAGACATCCAGGTTACACACACACCCACCAGAGCCCTCGCCTCTGGCTTTGTACCTGTCTAGCACCCTCATCTTCCTTCTGCTAACAGAAACTGCTTCATCTTTTGGAACTACCTTTCTCTCACTCTGTGTGGTTCTCTGTCCCCCCTGATGATAAAAGTAGCATGATATCAAGGCCTGGCTAATCATAACACCCCATCTCCCCAGCCACTGCAGGTGTGACCCAAGTAGAGACAAGTGGCATTTGTCCCTCGATTTGTAGAGGATACTGGGGATTGAATCCAGGAGTGCTCTACCTCTGAACTACACCCCCAGACTTTGATTTTTTTAAATTTTGAAACAGAGTCTTGCTAAATTACTGAGGCTGGCCTTGAACCTACAATCCTCCTTTCTCAGCTTCCCAAGGACTGGGATTGTGAGTGTGCACCATCATGCCTGCTCAGCTATCCCTGGAATTTTATCTTTCTTCTGACCTTCCTTGTTTCCTTCCTATCATCCATTCATCCATCCACCTACAGAGAGAAGAGAAAAGCTGTGTTTTCTCCAGGGTCAACTAAGCTGGAATGACATAACCTTTGCCCTCTCCCCCCACCACATGGAGGAATATCTAGGAGATAGACAACGGGGAGACAGAAGCAGAGCTGTGAAGTGGCAGAGAGCCCTTATGATGTCATTTGAGTCCCTGAAATAAGTTCTCTTTCTGAACTCGCCAGTTTCCTGTGCCACCAAATTCCCCTTGAATTAGATTTCTATTACTTGTGCTAGAAAATGGTGCAGCACAAAAGCTCTGGCTAGCAGAAAACACACACAAAGACACACACTGATCTCCCTACCTGCTCCGCTAGAGTCACCCACACTCTCTTCCAGTCTCCATCCTTACAAACAGGTCTCACGGAAATCTGGAATTTCATCATCTCCCCCGGAATTGCTAAATCATTGTGCAATTTTAGTATGGGATACGAGAGTGAGCAACTTTACGTTTCACAAAATGAATTTAGAGGAGGATATTATGAAAGACTGTATTATAATTTTCACTTTAATGTATTCTTTAAAGATATTCATAATATATACGGACAAAGTTTGACTTTCCCCCATTTAACAAGTGATGCATGCTGCTTAATTTATTTCAAATTAAGTATGCAAGAAAGAGCATGGTTTATCTACAAATTCAAAATGACATTTTAATATTGTGTTTGGGGACCAAAAGTGTATTAATATGTAGATTGAAATTTAACTATGTGTTGAAGCCCTCCAAACTGCTTCCACGACCCGATATTTGGAATTCTTAAATTTTGCACTTTAAAAAAATCAATTACTTTATTATTATAATTTTCATGTTTTGTTTCTAAAAGAGGAGACACGAGCACTTTCTGGCTGCTATTTGCAAGTACTCTCCAGAAATAACACTGTGGGGTTGGATCATTTTATTTCCAATAAAGGAAAAGCCAAATTGGATGAAAAATTCTGCTTTTAACATTTGTTTTGAAGAACTAGAGATATCTTGATGTCCTAAGAACTGATTATATGAATATACCTTATAGGTCTGAGGTCAAAATTCAAAATTATCATTTTTATGTCCCTCATCAGCTCATTCTATATTTTTTTAACATCTTAACCATTTTAAAGGAGGAATTCAGTACCTCATTTTT
>PVLC010018158.1:0-32474 GCA_004027655.1 Graphiurus murinus
ATATGCCATTGTCCAGTGTATCAAGTCAGGATTAATATTTGTGTATTCTTGGATTAAAAACATTAGCAAACCTTTAGAAGAAGCCCTGCTAAAGCAATAGCTATTTTGTTACTTTAATGCTTTTGAAATATAAGCATTTCCTTTTTGAATACAGTTCTTAAAAGGACTTTCATTTTCACAGAGAAACTTATTTCATTAGAAAAAGTAAAGGTAAATTAAATGAATAAAGAAATCAAGTTTCTGATGCTGGCACACTGACAAAATTAAATCATGTTCAAAGGCTCTTTTAAATGACAAGGGAAATATCCTTTTCAAGGTTATAAATACCTTTGGAGAATACAATAATATTTTCTTTGCTCTATTAAAAAATCATAATGGATAATGCCTCTGAGAGAAATAAATAGCCTAATAAATGGAATAGAACAATGAATATTGTCAGGAGTACTTCACGAGTTATACTGGTGTGGTTATGTTAGAGAAGCTCAGTGCATGGTTTTTCTGCAGGGAAGAAATATACTTTGTTCAAACACCAACATGTAACCAATTCATAATGCATTCAAATTATGAAGGAACTTTAAGTAGTCTTCTGTGAACTGCTGTTAGAAATTAGTAAATGTTAATGATTCTATAAGGGATCAAAAATATTGATATGATATTAGGTTAAATTATGTTAACATTGTTTTTTAAGCATTTTAAGATAATTAAATATTTTAAAACAAATTACTATTCACAAATGATACAAAATCCCTGGCTTAGCTTTGTTGGGAAATTTATAGTTTAACCAACAAACAGTATGTAGGATATACTATAAAAATTCAAACTTCAGAAAATAAATCTAGTATGGCAAAGTCTGATTTGAAATATATTTTAATTAGTTCAGTATCAAATGTTTCAATTAATTTAAACCCTTATCTGAGTTATTTGGAAAACTATAAATAATCTATTTACAAGGACACTGCTTTATTGAAAACCATTATTAGTTTAGTTAGAAGTCTTCAAAAAATATTTTATTTTATTATCTTTTAACATTTAGGATTATGAATACACTGATTTGCAAACCTTGTAATTATCATCAGAAATAATTAAAAAATAACACACACACACACACAAGCAACAAAAATAACTTGAAGCATGGAAAATATTCTAAAAGCAAATTAAGAGATAAAGCTAGTAAATACAATTAGTAAATTAGATAAACATTAAGCTACAAACTTGAATTGAACATATCTAACTCTAAGATTACAGTCTAAATACAAAATCAACAAAGTTGTACAAATAATAGGGAAATAAAGCCATGCTTTGGGTAGCAAAGTCTTAGTTCATGCTAGTATAAAGAAACAATGAAGAAGTCATAAAAGAAATAGAGTATTACTTGAAAGATCTCTAAGAAAGAATGCAATAAATACAAAAGTAAACAAAACAAAACAAAATTTAATAATTTTCTCTTCTTTGTCATGTTTCTTGTCAGTTATTTTCTTTTGTATATTGTCACTTTTTCCAATCCCAATTTTATAAAAGTGTAAGCAAAGTTTAGAGAAATTAAATAATCTGTCCATGGTTTCAGAGCTTGAGTGGCACAGTGTTTGCTTCTTTACACTCCAATACCAATGCTCTTACATTCTACTAGAGCACAGCTGTCTATGGACCAAGGATTTAACTCTCACTCTAACTGCATAATAAACATTTATAAGTTATAGTTCATATATTTTGGCCTGGGTTTCCTTATGAAATAAAAGAACTATATTAGATAAACTTTAAATTTTCTTAGTGTTACTAGACATCTTAACATTCCAACTTATCCCCATTTATTAGTATATCAGGTTGTTTGCTTCATTGCATAGGTTTAACAAAAATTAAAACTACATATAGATTATCTGATTATTACTAATAACCGACTTTAAGTGTTGAATAGATATTATTTACCATTTTACATTTCCTTATGTCCATTCTTGTGTCCTTCACAATATGATACTTTACTAATTTACTCTTAAGATAATGTAAACAACTCTGACTTTTAGAAATATATTTTCTCATGTAGAATTAATTATATTTCTCTGAGGCATGTCTCATTTATTCTATATTTTATATATTGAGACTATGCAGAAGGAATTCAGTTCCTATTTCTCATGGTATCTCTGAATATTACTTTTCCATGACAAACAACCCTTTTTAAAATTCTTTCTAAACTTTCATCTTCTCAATTATTTTTTAGTTGTTTTAGAGTACATCTAGTCTTTTTGATGAATGGCTCCAAAAATGAAATACATTATGGTTAGCCACAGTCAACAATTTCTTTTTTTTGAAGTAATAGGAATGGAATTTTACAGAGTACATTATATTAGAAGGAAAAATAGACATTATTTTGAGGAATTTACTAAAATGATACCAACTTTTATTTCAATATAAAATAATCTAAAAATTAGAATAAAGTCTAAGGTACAATAATAAAATAAGTGAGCTATGGTTTCAATATTAAGGAAATATTCAAAGATATAGATTCTGCTTCCAAAAACCATTTGCCATTAGTATGCTATTGTTAATCTTTCTAATTATTAAAATAGCAATAACAGATATCATGGAATTTTTAGCATAAAATTAAAATGCCTACATATGGTAAGTAATTTACTCTTGATCTGAAGTGTCATATTTTTGTCTGAATAATATTTTTGAAACAAGTAATGGCTTCATTACACACCAAAATTTTGTTTACACTTTTTCATTATGTTCAATGGTGGAAACGCTTAAAATGAAACACTCTGGAAACAGGGCCAAGAGGAGTTTAGACAAATCTGTATGAATTGAGTTTACAACTGATACATTGTGTGTGTTTGTGTGGTGTGTGTGTGTGTGTGTGTCACTGGGAATTGAACTCGGGGGAATTCTACCTCCAAGTTACACTCCTGCCATTTTTTTTTTTTTTTTCAAATAGGGTCCCACTAGTTTTTTGAGAATCTTACTCTGTTACTGAGGCTGTTCTCCAACCTGGTATCCTCCTGTCTCAGCCTTCCAAGTACTGGGATTACAGGTGTGTGCCACCCTGCCTGGCATCTCCAGTATGTAATTGAGACTTTAAATACTTGTTGTTTATAACTCAATAAATTTTCTAACGCCACTCTTTTATTCAGCATTTTTACGCACTGAAGAATATATTAGATACTACTGTTTTAGTTAATTTTCATAAGTGAATTACTACTTAAGAAATAAATCATTAAACCAAAACATTATTAATCTAAATTTTAATTATACAAATACCATAGCTTAATCAGCTGGATAACAGATTTTATCACTCTTTAAAGTCAGGTTTTAAAAAATGGCAAGTTTATTTATATGAAAACAAATCCTATATTATATGGCCAATTTAAAAATAAAATGAAATGAATAAGAATAGTCATATATTTTGAAGCCACTTTTTTCTGAATACTGAATGTGCTAATTGTGTTAAATTTAGTAATCAAGATCTTGAATTACATACACATCAGTAACTTTGAAATATCTCTATATCTCTGAAAGTCTGAAAGTATCTCACTCCGGCAGTTTATTTATTTATTACTTTTTTTATAATCTGGAATATTCTTGTGAAACCTAATTTACCCCTGACCTTTATCCTCATCCATTCAATTTTCAGATATATTGAAAATTCAGTAACTTTTCCATTTCTCTCATATATGTGTCCTACATGTCTTATTATTCTTGATTATCTTTTCAAAATTATTCCATTTATCAGCTTTAGAGGCTCAAGGTTAGAGCCCATATTTTTAAAAAAAAACATTTTATATTGATGTGACTTAAATAATTCCCAAAGATGAATATTTCTAGAGTGGTATTTTTATCCTTTTATTATTTGAGAGAACTTAAAATTTAGAAAATATATGTAGAATCTGGGCATGGTGGCACACACTTATAATCCCAGTACTAGGGAGGCTGAGACCAGAGGATCCAGGTTTGCTGCCAGCCTCAGCTACTTAGTAAGGCTCTCCGCAACTTAGTGAGACTGTTTCAAAATAAAGAATAAAAAATAGGACTGGCGGTGTAGCTCAGATGTAGAATGCCCCTGAGTTCAATCCCCAGTGCCACACACACACAAAAAAGAAAATATATGTAGAATAGTAAAAGACCATTATATTGATCTGTAAAAAGACACAGAAATTTTGCTACATATACAGCATCACAAAGTTTCATGGAATAATGGCATTTAAATATTTTTTGAAATAATAAATAATTATAATAAATATAAAGATGCAGAGTATATGATTGAACCATGAATAATAACTTATACATTAATAATAAAGTTCAATGAGATCATTGATAAAAGGAAGTTGAAGCCCTGGAAGAAATTGGATAAAAATGTGATCATCAAGCTGGGCATGGTGTTGAAGGCTTGGAATTCCAGTACTTGGGAGACTGAGACAGGAGGATCATAGGTTCAAGGATATCCTCAGCACCTTAGTGAAGCACTTCCCAACTTATACCTTATTTCAAAGTAAAAAAAAACCAAACAAACAAAATGATAAAATGGGGACTGCAGGTGTATCTCAGAGGTAGAATGCCCTTGGATTTAATCCCCACTACCATCAAAATAAAAAAAAAAAAAAAGAAATTCTGACCTCAATTAATGTATATATTGTAAAGACAAGAAACTTTTAAATCAGCTTAGCCAGGTGTGGTGGTGCTGCTTGTAATCCCAGTACTTGGGAGGCTGATACAGGATGAATACAGGTTTGCAGCCAGTCTCTGCTACTTAGTGAGGCCCTGTGCAACTTAGTCAGATCCTGTTTCAAAGTAAAGAATAAAAAAATAGAGCTGGGGGTGTAGCTCAGAGGTAGAATGCCCCTGGGTCCAATCCCTAGTAGTGAAATAAATAAATAATAAGTAAATAAATAAATAAATAAATAAAAATAAAGGAAATCAGATCTAAATATCATAATAATAAATATAATTAAGCACCTAAAATCAGGTTCTCATATTGGGGCTGCCAGATTAACAAATTAGTTTAAATGTAGAGCAAGTCAAAGTTATTTCTATATGCCAAAACACTACATTAGCAGGAATAAACCCAAATATATTATAAGTTTCATAATGGTTTGGTTACTGTAATGACTCTTAAAATTGTATGTAATCAACAATATCTGATGAAAATTTAGAAAGGGGAAGTTTTACTTTTAGCTATGATGAATTTGTTTAAATCAGACTCATTCTTCTGCAAAGAAAACATAGGAAAGCTATAAAAATATAAGAAATATCTATTTGAAAACATTAGAGATGTAACAGCTAAATATGAGAAATGATCCAAGAGGAAAGTGCAATATCATAAACTCAACATTCCATATATTTGTCTCTTACTTCCTGTACTCTATCAACACATTTGCTGATTTGATATGGCTGATAAAATGAAAAAGGAAGTGAAGAGAGAGTTAAGAATTGAAAGGGGCTGGGATTTAAAAAAAAAAAATAAGTAGAACTAAGGATTTGTGTGGCAAAGGAATAAGGGCTGTTGAAAATACTTTGGGTTTTTAACTAGGAATCCTGAAGAGCTATGTCCCAGAAGTAACAGTATGTGGAAATTTATCAGACCCCACAAAAACTATAACCTCTCAATAGAAAAAAAATTCTAAAAACAGAAAAAACTGAATTGTACAGTGATTCTTATACTTTAACCCTGTCTAAAATGGATTAGTATCTTCATCCGTCAGTGGAACTGTTTGTAGGAAACAATTATTTCTCTATTGGGGAAATAACCACCTACCAAAGACTACAATTTTTTCAAACATAATATACTGCATTCAAGCAAAAATTACCAGATATACCACAGATGACATAAAATGTCAAATAGAAAAAGAAAAAAATGCACATTGGAAATATCAGACACAAAGCTTAAAATAACTGACCAATATATTTAAGATAACAAAGGATCAAAGGACTTCAGTAAAGAATTTTCAATTTAGAATTTTAAAAATCAAATGGAAGTTATCACCACCGAGTGGTGGTGCACTCTTGTAATCCCTGCACTTGGGATGCTGAGACAGGAGGATCACAGGTTCCAAGACAGCCTCAGCAAGTAGTAAGACTCATCAACCTAAAGGGACCCTGTTTCCAAATAAGAAATAAAATTGGTCTGGGAGGTATGTAGCTTAAAGATAGAATGCCTCTGAATCAATCCCCAGTATCACACACACACACAAAAAAAATCAAATGGAAGTTATAAAATTTTAACTGTAATAAATTAAGGGCCAAGTAAATTATATTAATATTCGCTCATTTGCTCATAGATCAAAAGATATTATGAAGAATGAAACAGATTGGTACAAAATATCCAGACTGAACCCTGAAGAGGAAATATAATGAAAAATAAACCCAGAAAAATATGAAAATAAATATGGGGCACATTCATAAAGTCTAACAAATGTTAAAAACAAAGAAAAGAAAAAAAAAGATAGAAATAATATTTGAAGAAATAATGACCAAAATGATTCCAAAGCTGCTAAACATAACAGATGAATAGTTAAAGACTTCTTAATAGCAGATTTTCCTTCAGAACTGAATAAATAAAATAGTAGGCAATAAAATTGGTAAAAGACAAAGAAAAAACCCTAAAAGCAGCCAGGGGATGACTGAAAAAATTAACTGAATGGGTGCTAGTAGTTTGTTTAGAATTTTTGCATCTATGTTCATCAAGGATATTGAACCTGGATAACATTATGTTAAGTGAGATAAGTCAGTCACAGTAAATGAAAGGTCATATGTTTTCTCTCATATGCAGAAGCTCTGGAGTAATCTGGATTCAAGAGGGCCTTTAGATAATGGAGAAGAAACCCCAGTGGAGTTAGGGAGGCAGTCTAGGGGAGAGTAGTGGTAGAGAGAGGGATAATTAATAAGGGAAGTACTTCAATTGACATATGTACATGTATGAGAATACCAATGCTAATATCAACATCATATACGGAGAGAGTGAGGAGGGAGCCTGGAAGAAGCTCACCAATTGTCATGTGGATGTACGTCACTATCACTCTGAACTGCATCACTATGTGAGACTACAGCGCACCAATAAATATATATAAAAACAGACAAGCATAAATTTTAAAAAATACCTGAAAACGTGTAACAATAAGAATATCTGTTTACTTCTCAGTAGAAATTAATATACTAACACATAATGGAGTAGCACCTCAGAGTTTTAAAAGATAAAAATTTAAAACTCAGCAAAAATATCCTTCAAAGAGTAAGTAGAATATAAGCATTTACATACAAACAAAAACAACATGAATTACTAAAGAGATTTCTTAAAGCAGAAAGAAAGAACCTCAGATGAAAAGAAGGGAAGAAATAAAGAGTAATAGAAAGGATTATAGTGCAGATAAATGTAAACAGATATTGATTTCATTAAGCAAACACAATGACATCATGCAGCATTTAAAATATATGTTTAATTAAAATATATTTCAAAAGATAAAGTTAATATTTAGAAGTAGAAAGCATTAATTTATATATGCACAATGAATGTAATTTCTGGGATAATAACAGAAATATCAGTAGTAGAATAAATAACTTGAAGCTAATAGAGAATAAAAATCCATAAAAATCCAAAGGTAGCCCAAAGAAAGACAAGAAATTTTTAAAAATATCTATGTCTATATTTATATCTATACTAGAGGTGGATAAAATAAAAAGAGCAAAAACTAAATTCCAAGATAAATGTATTAGTAAATAAATTATTCTAAAAAGGTTGTATATTATAAAATTTTATAGAATTACAAAATTAAAAAAGTATTTGCTGCATGAGAACAATTATACTAAAATAAGAAAAGCCATACCTTAGAATAAAAACATTGTTAGAGTTCAAGGACATTTCACAATGCTAAAATGCTCAGTTCCTGGGAAGTTATCAAAATAATGATAAATGTATTAATACTGAATAAACTCAAATTTTATAAAGCAAAAACTGATATTGAAAAACTTGACAAATCAATAATTCTAGTGGAAAATTGACAAAATCACTGAAAAAAAAAAGACAAAAATAAATCAGCAAGAATAGGGCATATTTGGGCATACATTTAAGAAACATGCTACCATTTACATATGTTTATATAAAGATTTCTAACAATTTAATTGAAAGTTGATTGTCTAGTTTTGGGGGTTTTTTTGGTTTTTTTGCAGTACTAGGGATTGAACTCAGGGGCGTTCTCCCTCCAAGCTATACCCCCAGCCCTATTTTTTATTCTTTATTTTGAAACCGGGTCTCACTAAGTTGTGGAGTGCCTCACTAGGTAGCGGAGGCTGGCCTCGAACCCGGATCCTCTGGTCTCAGCCTCCCAAATGCTGGGATTACAAGCGTGTGCCACCATGCCGGCTGTCTAGTTTTCTAATAATGAAAAATTTGTAAAGAAGAGATAGCTAGTAGGGAGGAAAGCTCTTTATATTGTATGCTGGATCACAATTTATGTTTTCACAATTTGTTCTCATGGCCTTGTTTGTAGTCAGTAGTCCTTAGACCTGGTAAAGAGTAGTGAACCCTGGACTCCGTAATTTCGACAACATTAGATGACCCTTCCCTAACTGCTATCCTCTTAGATCTACCTTATGAGGGAAGGTAATCTCCATTCATAATTTGTGTTTACACTCACCCTCTAAATCATGCTTGGGGTACCTGACCCCCTGTACATCTCTGCCTAACAGCCCCAAATCTCCTTGCAGAGTCTGTAAGATCTTTTTTTCTGAGTTTCTCCTTCTAGTGATTGACCACAGTTTTATGGACATACTTTCCAGAGCAGCAGGCCTGGTTGTACATGAATGGGAACTGTCAGTATAACTTGCATTATGGGTTGAAATCCACAGCTGTGAACATTAGATCCCTCATGAAGAAGAATGGAGCTGAAAATACTAAGAGATAGGAGCAGGTCACTGGTTGTGGGGAGGACCCAGAGGCAGGCTCTTCTCCTTGCCTCTAAGCTGTGCTCTAGAACAATAAAATGTTTGAGAATTCTAAATTTATACTGAGCCTCTCAGGTCGTTATGAAATTATCATAAAAAAGATAAATCATTTTAACAGCTTGGTATATGATTTTAAATATGTATATATTTAATATAAATAGTTATATATTAGTTATTGCAATATGGGTTAGTCCACAAACTTAGCTTAAACAATGATTTTTCACTACTTCTCTTAGGTCGATGAGTTCATTGGTTAGTTCTTAGGATGCTCCCAGTCTTGACTGGTCTGTCAGTAGTCAGGTTAGTGGGAGCTAGCTGGCTTTAGATGGTCTCATCTATGATGACTACATTCCATTCCACAAGGTCACTCCATGCTGTCTTCATGTTGGTGACAGGCTTTGAAGAAAAATCACTGATGTATACAAGATTTCTTGCAGCCTTGTTGCAGAACTATCTCCATATCATTTCCACTTCAATCTATTGGCAGAAACAAGCCCTGGAATCAGCCAGGATGCAAACAGTAGAGAAAGAAAGAGATTTTACCTCTTGATGAAATAAGCCATAAATTTGCATACCAGGGGTGAGGATCAGGGAAGGGTGAGGAACTGAGGTATCTTTGCAATCAATCTACGGGAGTTTGTGGGTCTCCATTTGCATTCTTGCCCCAGGCTCACATATGTTAGAATGAGCCTGCTTTTAATTAGCAGAAAATCCTCCAAGAGTCTGACAAGAGGTTCACTGTCACTCTTAGGTTCTGTTTTCTACTAGAATTCTTCTGTTCTGTGTCATGATTACTTTGATAAAATATAAGTATCTTCACCAACAGTTAACAATTTACTTAAAATAGGTAGCTCCATTTGTTTAATATGAATACACAGTAAAAAGAAATTGAAAGGCAACTTATTTTATATTATGGTAATAATTTCAAATATCTTTCAATAGCTACAGTGATCTAGGGGTTGCCTTTTTATATTTTTAAAGTATATTTAATTTAGGGCATGTATAAATGTACCTTGAATGCTTTCCATTCCTCCTGTGTTATTCTGAAATACCTCTTAAATGTTGTGCCTTGAGCAATTCATTTTTTTTGGACTCATAGTGGACATAATAAAGGTCAACTCAGATCCTTTGTTGTATGTAGCCTAGGGCATCAGCAATAGAATTGAATCTGAGAACACAAATCAGCCTCATGGCAGAAATTATTCCTAAATTGGTAGTATTATTACAAAGGCACTACCATTTGATAATTCTTTAGTTTCTAATATTAGCCAAGTGTGAAAGTAGATATAAGCATAAGTGTATACAATTTTAAGAGATGCAATGAAGAAAAACCAACACTAACTGCAATCTAATAAAATAAATCTTTAGGAAGTACTTACAGTACATTTAAACAAGTCTGCACTTTTACAAAAACTTACAAGCTGTAATTGAAAATAGTTTACTTGGAGGCTGAGACAGGAGGATCGTAGGTTCTCAGCCAGCCTCAGCTACTTAGTGAGGTCCTCCACAACTTAGTGAAAAATATAAAGAATAAATAGGGTTGGGGGTGGAGTTTGGAAATAGAATACCCCTGGGTTCAACCCCTAGTTTCACACACACACACACACACACACACACAGAAAATAGTTTACTTATTTATTTCAAATAGTTATTAACTGTAAAAAATTTCTTTTGGGATTTTTATCTTCAGATAAAGATAAAGAACTTTATCTTCAGATAAAGTTTTCTGAAAAGCACACTTAATTACAGGTTATTTTTTTCTATCAATTTGCCAAACTCTACAAGATTAATCTTACTTATCACTTTTTAATTAGAATATTTTACCAGATACTACACAGACACATACACACACACACACACACACACACACACACACACACACAATTTTTACACAATTGTTGAGGTTTTTTTGTTTTTGTTTTTGTTTTTCTTGGTAGTAGTGAAGATTCATACCAGGGCATTCTATCTCTGAGCTACACATCCAGCTCTATTTCTTTTTCTTTTTCTTTTTTTTTTTTTATGTTGAAACAAGGTATCACTAAGTTGCTGAGTTGATAAGGGACTAGCTAAATTGCTGAGGGTGGCCTTGAACCTGTGATCCTCCTGTCTCTACCTCTCAAGCACTGAGCTTACAGATAGGAGTGACCATGCCCAGCTCCAAATACACACACTTTTATATTGTTATTTTAATCTTTAGGCACATTAAATTACCATTTGCATTTATTTAATTTTGTTTTGTTTTGTTTTTTTGTGGTACTGGGGATTGAACCCAGAGGCATTCTACCTCTGAGCTGTACCCCCAGCCCTACTTTTTATTCCTTATTTTTGAAACAGGGTCTCAATAGCTGAAGCTGGCTGTGAACCTGTCATCTTCCTGTCTCAACCTCCCAAGTACTAGGATTAGAAGTATGTGCCACTACACCCAGCTTTTATTTTAGTTTTAAAAATACATACTAGATTTATTTACCACTATTAGGAAGTCCTTAGAGCTTAATTACCAGTATTCCTCTAATATTTTATCTGAATTTCTAGAGAAAATATATCCAAACTACTCTTTAATAATATTTTACACTCTATGAAAGAAAATCTTGCCATAAACTTTTAGATTCTAATGAATTATACTTAGAAATATCTTTCAAGATTCTTAAATGTTTCTGTAAATAGCAGACTTTAAAGTTTCAAATAAAAATCACAAATCTACATTAAATACAGATTTACACATTTTAAATTAGAAAAGAATAAACTATGATATATTGAATAAATCAAATTCTCTTCAGCACCACAAAGATACTCCAATTTTATTATTTCTCTGCTTAAGTCTAAACCTTTTAAAATTAAAAGACTCATAAAAAGTGGTAAGCACACAGCGCTCTGTCAGTTTCTATAGCTAGAGAGCTGCTTGGCAGGAAGTGTCATGTTCTATCTCCTATTCCTGTCCCTACATACTTTTACTACGACAAGAATTCTATATGATATCAAAATTCAGCTTCTCAGTTCATGAGAGTTAATTTATTTATTATCTTATTTTAATTCCAACATTCAACCCCATTCTCAGATTATAGCTATAAGTTTCTGTCAATCGTCTAGGCTCTTTGTTACCTATTTAGCTTTTAGGACATACTAATGCCTTCTCTCCATTTAAGGATTCCTTGTCATTTTATACACATATCATTATTTCATGTCACTTTGAACTCTTTTATCTCATTTAGCTAGCGAGAACTCTGTTACTTTCCATATTTCTCCCCTACCTTGCAAGTTTACAAATTTTATACTTGTTAAGATGACCTCCCATTGGATTTTACATATGTCTTGTGATTTTTCTGACTCTGGAGTCAAACTCTAAAACTATGTTGAAAACAGTAATAAATACTTAGGGTTGAAACAGAGGCTCGATTGGTGTTCAGAGGATGCTTGTGTAAAATACCCTAGTACAAGAGTACTCTGTTAGAAATTATATTTTTCTTTTTCTCCAGTCAATGAATTTACAAAAATGTCTCTAGGAATAATTAAAATTAATATCTCTTGGAAAGTTTGAGAAGCAAGGGACATACTTAAACCTTTGTATTTTGAAAGATGCACATGAAAATCTTTAAAACTACTAAGTAGGATGGGGTGATATGAATAAGGAGGTAGAATCCCTAGGGAGTAAAGTCATGCTCTGTATTCTTTGTAGAGGATGTACCTGGAACAAGCTAATAGCTTCACATGACTGTGGAGAGTAAAAAGTATGAGAAATGAACAGCTACAACTGTGGTTGGGTTGAGGAAGCCCCTTGGCCAGTGGAGAATTGGCCTGTGGTTCAAAGTCTTGTTAATTATTTCAGACCACAAGCTCAATGGCAACACATTTTGGCATCAAAACAATATCGAAGATGAAATGATCATACTTCAAGACTTTTGTTTTTAATCTGTAGAAGTTGGTTAACCACTTTTTCATTGTTTAAGCAATTACTACTTGGACAATCCATGGGGCTCTGAAGAAAGAGCTGATAGGTCTTTAGCAGTGAATTAGAAAAATCAAAAGGAGGTGATTCTTTCTGCCTCATATTTAACAACCAAATAAATGTTAGAATTCAATTTGGGAAATTATTCTGTTTTTATTATAACTGTAAACACTCATAGCGTACAGCAGGTTACTTTAATAAATGTATACAGTGTAAAGCCATTAACATTTTAACTCAACATCAAATCAGAGTAGTTAACATTTCTATCTCAAATATTTGATTAAAATATATTGTAAATATTTATGAGATATGGTGTGATATTTCAATACATGTATATAATATGTACTGAGGACCTCAAGGCTTAAATGTTTCCAAATTCTTAGTGTTTGGAGTCTCTGAGATCCTCTCTTCTGGTTATTTATAACACATATAATTAGTTCTCGTAAACTGTAGTTGCCTCACTGTGCTGTAGAACACTAGAACATATTACTCTTATCTAACTGTGTTTGGGTACTGGTTATCCAATCTCCCTCTATCTTCCTTACCCCAGCCCTTTCCAGTTTCTACTAATCACAGTCAGATTGACTTTTTTTTTTTTTTTTTAGCAACCCCAAGTTAGAGAGAACATGTATTTATCTTTTTGTGTCCGACTTATTTCATTAAACAAAATGTATTCTAAATACTTAAATCTATTCATTTGAGATGACATGGATGTTGGAAATAAAGCTTTCAAAGTTTTAGGACATGGACAATGTGTACCAGAAGAGAAAGAATGACAAATAGAATGCCTTCCCTCAGCCAGACTTCAGGGATTGAATAGCCAGCCACAAGGAAAGGAACCAAGGCAGAACACAGAACTGCTTTCAGAAGAGAGGTTTTGAAGTTTGACATAGCAATGCAGATTCAGAGCCCATGTGCTGACTTACTCCAGAGTTAGAAAATGGCCCTTTTTCCCTTTCATTTGTATCAGGCATTTGTTCAATTTGGGCAGCTCAGGGACCACCCCACCTGCCATAGGAGAAGAGGTCTTGTCATTACAGGAAAAGCAGTGACCAGCAGTAGCACTGGTGTCACCCAGCACAGCAGTTCTGCAAAGACACATATAGCAGAGCAGAGAAGACAATTTTTTTTTGTCCCCTTAGACACCTTTTAGAGTTTCCCAGACACAACTGGGAAAGATCATGAAGTAGACATTGATTTCTTCATGTTATGCAAAAATCAAGCCAGCAATATTTGGGAATTTATATTAGTGTGACCTGGTTGAACCTATAGACTGAGGAGGCATAGAGTTCCTGGTTTCAAATCAATTATTGAATATGGATGTGCAGTTCAAGGTGTACTTGGTTCCTTTTCAAGGGTAAATAATTGTTTTGTTTGGCCTTGACTTTTAAAATATAATTATTAAAAATTGATTTACAGGAAGTCATATGAGTTTGAATAATGTCATGAAGTATATACCTGGGTATTCTCAATGCTGTCAAATGAATGACTATTAAACAGGGGTGGAAGAATAATAAAATTGAAGATACCATGAAAAAGAACCTATGAAGAAACGAGGAACTTAACAGAGTGTTCCAAATCAAATATTGTGGGGAGGGGAAGGAGTTTTCATTTTTGTTTCAATAAGAAGAGATTGTTGCAAATTATATAGTCCTAGTTATTTTAAAACACTAATGGTTTATGACATAAATGTTAGATATAATAGCTAATGTTTATTGAGTGTTACTATATGATAGGCATTGGGTTTGGTAATTTAAATTTATCATCTTGTTCAATCCTCTGAATAATCCTCATGTAGGACTATTTTTGCAATGGTTTTATTTTACATATTAATATTTTTGAGAAATAAACTGGTTTTAAAAAATTCGGTGAGGTAATTGTCAACTGTGAAAAGTATGAAAATTTACCCTCTTTGCAAGCTAACAAGATTTTGTAACATGCTTCATGGATGAAATTCAAACTCCTGAGCTAGAGACAAAGGGCTTTATTATTTATTGCATAGCAAGCAGCACCAGATTCATGCCATGTCAGTTCCTTGGCCCCTCAGTCCCACAGGGTCAACATAGAGGGACCCAGTTCAATGCTGAGCACATAGTAGGTCTATGTCACAACTGAGGAAACCTGAACCTATGAGCCTAGTGCTTTATGGTCTATAGTAAGACACTCTGCCTAACCATGGCCCTGTAGAGGTACTTTGGTTTTATCTTGCTGTTTTTATTTATTTGTTTGGTATTAGAGATTGAACCCAGAGTCATTCTACCTCCAAGCTACAGGCTGAGTCTTTTTAATTGTTTTCTTTTTTAATTTTGAAACAGGTTCTTGCTAAGTTGCTAAGGGCCTCACTAGGTTGCTGAAGATGTCCTCAAACCTACAATTCTCCTATCTCCGCCTTCCGAGTCCTAGGATTATAAGTGTGCACCATCATACCTGGCTTATTTTATTTTACTATGCTACAAAGGAAAACAATCTCTCTATAATCCAAATGGTTCACTATATCAAATACATTGAAAAGATATTCTATAATATAATGGTAATTAATGCTTTGCTTATAAGATGTATAGAAAGACTTGTTAAAAAGTGTTTCACCACAATATCTACTTTTCATTTTTCTACCATCTTGCTTTCTGGAGAATGTCCCACCAGTTTACCCCTCCATTGCCAGTCTGATTAATAATCAGTTCTCAACAGTGGAGCTAGGATTCAAACTTATGTATTCATATCTGATGCCTCTAAAGGCTATCTAAGGTATTGAGTAAGTAAGAATTTAAGATAATTCATGTACTTAGCATCAGTTAACCAAGAGAGAAAGAACTCACACTTTTGAGTTAAAGGAATGAAATAAACTAAATAGGAGAAGATAATTTTATTAGCTAGAGATCAGAAAGCTAGATCTTCAATTTGCTTTTTTGATTTTCCCTAAGTTTCTTCAAATTCTGCATTGAAATCAAAACTATGTTTTAGGGTTAAAGGCAAGTTTGTTTAACAACTATAAAATATAGTATGTTCCTTTTTAAAAGATTTGCTGTACTTATTAATTCAACAAATATATGTATATGCATATATATTATATATATTGTTGAATATAGTACTAAATTTGTACTATAATATATATTTAGTGCTAATATACTCTATACTCTATATAGTATACATATACATATAAATATATATATAGTACTAATATGTCCAAATACAAGAGATGTAGAGAATATACTTTTTAAAAATATACTTGTATTTTTACACTTAACACTTGGGGCTCTTATAAGTTTATGCATTTTATATTCCTCTTTGTCAAACACAGTAAGTTTAAACAAATGTGAGGAAAGAGAATGACAGCTATTGCTGGGAGAATTACTAAAAGGGAAAGTGCAGACCAAATACAGGTGATTATTTTCTTTCATTTGTCTAATTTTGTGTTATTTTGTTTCTTACATATATTTTGAAGTAATTTGACCATTTTATTATTGTTAGTTTGGCAAAAAGAATCAAGTAACAACTTTGCAGTTTTACTTTCTTTTTTTCTTTCCTTTTTGTCTGATTCACAAATCTTTAATGTCTAATTTAAATATTTTAGAGCTGCTATAATTTTAGTCTAACCATCACGGTTTATACTCCTGGTAGTAGTTCCAATATATAGTATGGCTTTCAAAGCATTTGAAAAGACAACAGCCTAGCCGGGCGTGGTGGTGCATGCTTGTAATCCCAGCATTCGGGAGGCTGAGACCGGAGGATCCGGGTTCGTGGCCAGCCTCAGCTATCTAGTGAGGCACTCCGCAACTTAGTGAGACTCAGTTTCAAAATAAAGAATAAAAAATAGGGTTGGGGGTGTAGCTCCGAGGTAGAATGCCCCTGAGTTCAACTCCCAGTACTGCAAAAAAAAAAAAAAAAAAAAGACAACAGCCTAACAAAGGAGCTTTATCTTGCAAATTCAAGCAACACTGCATATAAGTTGTAATGAAGAAAATTAACCCTGAAAAGAAGAACAGGTTTGTACATTGGTTGAGAGTATACATTTTTTTCTGCCTCTTGAGACTCAGAACAAGATGGGTTCATTCAGTGCCACCTGACCAAGAGATTGGCTAGTTTGTTGAACTTACTGAAACTTTGCTGCTGTAGGTCCTGTAGGATTGCCTTCCTCTTCATTGATCAAATCAGGGAAGGCATGAAAGATCCATCTCTTCAAAGGTCATGATGTGCATACACAAAATTCCAATACCAAGCTCAATGTTATGCATGGGGAGGGAAGGGAGCATGGTGGGAGTTGGAGGGAGGCCTACTGAGTGCTGTGTGCATGTTTATCTCATGATACATGACTATACTGCACCAATAAAATAATAATTATTATTATACAGAAAGATCCAGCTCAAGTTTGAAAATAAACTGGAATTATCATCTTGTCTGAACCACTTAACAAGAACTAAAGAAAGTAATCAGAAAAGAAAGAAACACTTGCCCTGGAGTAATCTTGACAATTCAACTGATATGTTGTGCAGTAACATACACCTATAATCCCAGTACTTGAGAGGCTAAGACAGGAGGATGGAAGGTTCCAGGACAGTGCAAAGTAACTTATGGAGACCATGTCTCAAAATAAAAAATAAAAAGGGCTGAAGATGTAGCTCAGAAATAGAATACTGGTTCAATTCCCAGTACCACAAGCACACACACAAACCCCAGATATGCTTGAAAATAAAATAAAATATGAAAAATAAAATATGAACACAATTCCTATTTATATGTCTATATCATTTTATATATTCTAATATGAATAAATTTCTAAGCACTATGATGAAAAAATATTTCCATGTCCCTGATATATTAATCCTACCATTCTCATGAAGATAGGGAAAAGTGGTTTGCACATGAGTGAATACATTCTTGAAGAAGCTAAGGGCAACAAAATTGTGAAAGTTACAGGAAAAAATGAAGAAAACTTTAGAGAGTGATGCAGAGAGGAAGTATTTCTTCGACTTCAAGGAGTTTTGGACCCTGGAAATCTTCAGAGGCTTTGAATCTCCGGAGTGAACCCCCAGGAGTTTTCTAAAGCTGACAGATTTCTGGGTCTCTGGGTGTGGGGAAGACTTTGCTCCCTACAGGAAAACCATTTAAATAGAATCAAACAATTTTCATCTTTGGTTCTTGGCCTTTTATAAATCTTTTTATAAAGAATAGAAAAGTACTGTGAACACAGCAGTTTGTTCCTTAATTCATTGGGGGTTAGAAGAAGAGAAATTCTGTGGGGTTTTTTTCCCTCAACTTTTTGGGTACCTTTAGTTTATCTGAAGTTTGGACTAGACTTCGAATTGTTTTGTGTTTTAAATATCTTTTTAATGAGTGGATATGTGCATTGTATCTATGTTTTATATATTCAATGAATGGTCTTCCTTATTATATATAGATACATGCACACATATAAACATGTTATATATGAATGCATATATATGGGTATGTGTTTTATGGTTGAATATTTAGACACAATTGAGAATAATATCTAAAATTAAGTATGCATTGTCACATGGAAAAGGGATGGGAAATATTCCTCTCATATTTTAAAACACAAACATAAAGGGCAGATCTGTTTCAGAAGTGATGTACAGCCACTGATATACATCAATATATTTTGTTTTACATTACAGTTTCACATGGCAAGGAAGAATCCTGAATACTATAATTTAACTTAGGTTAAAGTGTTCTAACTTACAACTGTCCTTCAACACGTAACAGTGTATTATTTCCTATTATTCCAGAGGGATATTTCTCCAGGATCACAGGCAGGAGACACATGGAAATGACATATTGCTATGTCACTTATCTTTGGCACACAGAAACATGATGTGCAAAAGGAATATACCTCATCAGCCTCACAGAAGAGCAACTTCATTTCTCCTAATTCTGTTGTGCCAAAAAAAAAAAAAAAGGCTTACTTAAGGCAACTGAAAATTTTGCTCAGTAGACCTCAAGATAGCAATCATGGTGGAGTCACTTCTAAACATTAGTTTTCCACTTGCTTGATGCTAGATAAGCTCTTTGCTTGAGAAGAATTCAAGTATCTTCAGGTAATGCAGCATTCTCTAGGCAATTTATCCTGAACTAAGAAAGAAGGTAGCTACACCTTCCTTCAAGTAAAACTGTAAGAATGTTTTTTTTTAATATCACAGCTAGGAGGTGAATAAAGGGTAGAATGAATTTTGGAGCCCTTTCCAAATTAGCTCAGTGTTATAATTAAGAATTTCTTCCACTTGTCTTTTAATCAGCCCATACATATATATTGGGAGAGCACAAGGCAGATTTGTTCATTCCCAATCTCAGGAAAGTACTCCTGTGTGGTGTGGCAAAGAGAAAGATCCTCACCATGCCAACCTCCAGATACAGGAGACCATACACTTACATCTACTGCATTCTTGGTTACAATTTAGGTATATCATGCTCTGCTTCCCTATTTTTCTGAATCTAGTAAGACATAACATACACATAACAATATATGTGAAACATATTTGTTGCTTGCAGGTAGGCAATAAGAAACAAAAGAAGTCTGGAACTCATTGTGAACCAGTCGCCCAAGGCTCAAGGAAAGTGTGCTGGGCAGATGGAGTCTTCACTATGTGAGTCCAATGTGTGTCACAGCTGAGAGACCCCAGAAGGTAGCCCACCCTGGCTTAAATACCTCAGCATCCAGGTAACACACTGGTGATAGCTTTGAAGGGCATCCTGTTTCCAGTGGAGACAGGAACAGAGCCTGGACTGTTCTGGGTATTTCAGTACTAACTCAAGATGTCAAGTCCCCCATGAGTGATGGGGAAAAAAATAAGCCTGGACTATTTCAGGAAGTTCCTCTTTATTGCATTCCAGCACATTATACCATTATTCCTAAGAACTACAAAGCAAAACAAAAAAGAAGTGCATGGGCCAGAGTTGGGGGGAGGGGGGTGGCGACTAGGTTGGTCCAAGGCTTCCTGGAGAACTCTTTAGCATGAGAGATCTTTATTTCTGTATATCTTTCTCTACCTATTTTTATATCAGTTTTTAAATCTCAAGCCTAAGACTACTCAGAGTTTAAGCCTCCATTATGTTTAAACAAAGCTATATGATATAACTTATCCTAAAGTTTAAAAATAGATTTTAAATGATTCACAGTTCTATTAGTTTCTGAAAAACAACCTTCTAAGTGTGGACTTCTAAATCCTAAGTTCACCAGCAGATGAATGAATAAAGAAAATGTGTTATACACACACAATGGAGTTTTACTCAGCCATAAAGAAGAATACAATTATGTCATTTATAGGAAAATGAATGTAACTAGATAATATTATGCTAAGTGAGATCAGAAAGTCAAGGGTCATATGTTTTCTCTCAGACATAGAAAAGAGAGAGAAAATAAGAAACACAAGTGACTTTAGGTACACAAGGAAAGAGACCAGTAGAGTAGAGGAAGGAGATTAGAGAATGGGGGAGGGGAGAGGAAAAAGGAGGACTGAGCAAGGAAAGTGTTCAAATTATGCCATGTCCAAACATGATGGTGTCACTACTAATCTCACTAACACATATGGGAGGGAGAAGACAGGAGTGGAGTGGCATGGGATGTGGAGGGAAATTTACCAAGTGCTGTGTGCAAGTATGTGTGTATCACCCTGAACCTCACTATGATGCATAATTACAACACATCAATAAAAGTATGAAAAAAGAAATTATGCTATCAGGTTTATTGGAGAAAAATCAAAATTAAGTATTTCATGTAGGAAATTAAAAAAATAAATATACTCAGTCATATATATTCTTTGCAAAAATAACTTTTTATCCAAAAGAATGTTGTCAATATTAACAGGACAGTGTTAATAGTCCTTTTGTTGTTAAAACAAAGTACATGAGACTGGGAAATTGAAAGAATAGAGGTTAATTTCGCTCACAGCTGTGGAGGTTGAGAAGGTTGAGAGCATGGCACTGGCATCTGACGAGGGCATTCTTACTATACGGTAGGATGTGAGAGGGCAGGATCATATGGTAAGACAGAGCAGGATGTAAGTTCTGGTCTCTCCTGATCTGATAAAGCAAGTATGCCACCATAAGGTCCCACCCTCATGACTACATCTAATCCTAATTACCTCTCAAAGGTCCCCACTTCCAAACTGTAACATGAATTTGGAGATTAAGTTACCCACAAAGGAACTTTGGGAGATACAACAAATCATAGTTACAGTGAATAATAGTCTTAACAATTAAAAAAAATGGAGACAATGGCTTACATTTTGAAGGACACAATCATAGAATGTACAAAGTAGACTTGAAATAAAAAAAATAAAATTTGCAATTCTTAAAAAGCGTATGATGTGAAAGACACATTTTCCATCTTAAAAAGGTATATGGATGTTATTTAAAAGAAGTGAGCTCTATTTTAAAGAGATCTTTATATTTCAGTAAGGCAGGAGCTCAAATATTTAACTCCTTTAAGTCATTATTGAGAATCAATAAATGATTTCTCAAATTAAGAATGAGAGCTTTGTAACATTTTTGGTGTGTAAAGGCATATTATCATATTTTTAGACAAATACTGATTTTATATTTCTTCTTTTTGGGAGGCAGAATACTGGATATTGAACCGAGGGGTATACTACTTCTGAGCTATAACCCCAGCCCTTCTTATTTTGAATGAGAGTCTCTAAGTTGCTGAAGGTCTTGCTAAATTGCTGAGGCTGGCTGTGAACATGTGATCCTCCTGTCTCAGCCTCCCAAATCCTGGGATTACAGGCCTTCACCACCACACCTAACTAGTTTTATTATTTTGTTTGCATTTTTCCCTGGAATGTTTATCGTCAAATAGATTTCACATATACTCCAACAGGCTCCTCACCTTTGCTATTTAATAGTTGCACTTAGATCAGAAAATCAAATGTCAGTGTCATTTTAAATTCTAGTAAACTGCCAGGGACCTGTTATCTATTTGCTACCACTAAGTCTACCATCTATATGCAAAACAGTCTTTATAATTCCTAATAGGAAAACAGATTTAATGACATCCTGAACCCTTTGGCAAGGCTCCTCTGTGGCTATTATGTCTACTTATGCTGTCATCAAAATTATATAAGTTACCACATACGTATTTAACTAGTTTGCAAAATTAAACTCACAAAGACACACCTTAAACTTACACTAAACTTAGTGATTTCATATTTGATTCGAGTTATCTGATTACCCATGTCCCCATCCAGACTCTGCTAACCAGAACAGAGGAAACAGTTTCTTTATATGTAGAAATATAGTAGCAATAACTATAGACAGCATGGGATTGCTGTGAAAATCAAATGAAGTAATATTACTACTTTTAATACATTGCTTAGACCTAGTAAGTACAAAATAAATGTTAATAATTGTAATGCAGGTACAGGTAAGATCTAAGTTCTCAGTTGCCAATAAGCAAATTGCAATAACCCTTCAGACATCTGTATCTTTATCTGTTAAATTAATAGTATCCCATATTTGACTTCTTATGTTTAATTTAACATGAAGATTCTATTGTACAGTGGCCACAATTACCTATAATCTTTTTTTTTCTTTGCCATACTGGGGATTGAACTCAGGCTCAGGGGCATTCTACCTCTGAGCTATACCCCCAGCCCTATTTTTTATTCTTTATTTTGAAACAGGGTCTCACTAAGTTGCGGAGTGCCTACTAGGTAGCTGAGGCTGGCCACGAACCTGGATCTTCTGGTCACAGCCTCCCAAATGCTGGGATTACAAGCGTGCGCCACCACGTCCGGCACGTATAATCTTGATTCTGAAATATCAGCATTGTACTAATTTAAATTATTGAAATATTATTATTTTGATTATTGTTTTTCAGATAACTGTAATTATTATTCTGATTACTTATATTTATTTACCTCTTTTGCACTACCAGACAGTAATATTTTGCAATCATCTTATTTCTTCCTCAGAAAAAATTCTTAACTACTATGATTATGTCTCCTTTTTAAGTGAAGAACCTGAGGCTTGGGTAGGTTAATGAAGTGGGGAAGGCCACACAATTGGAAAGTTCTGTGGATAAAGCCTGGGGAGTGAAGGAGCAGAAATGCAATCAAAGAAAAATGAGCATAATTAGGATGATGGGCATGAATTTAAAAATCAGCGTTTTCTATATATGCTAGATTATCATTTCCTAGACAAAATTCTAAGATTCTCAAAGACAAGAATCATTTTTTTCCCTAGTTTTCTTTAGAATTTCTATGAAAAGAGTAAGCTCTTAATGAGAACATACTGATTTAGTGAGTTAATTAGCCTAGTTCTCCTACCATTACTTTGATAATATATTTGTTTCTTTTGGTGAAACATCAGCAGTCTCAAACCATGAAAGGACAGCAACTTAAAAAAATATATTAGTTAGTAAATATAGAATAGTGTTAGTCAGCTTTTCATTGCTATGACAAAATACCTGAAGGGGAAAGCAAACCAGAAAGGATTTATTTGAGTTCATGATTTCAGAGGTTTCTGTCCATGGTTGGCTGGCTCCATGGTTTTGAGGACTATGTTGAGGCAGATGTCATGGCAGAAAGTCATTGCTAAGAAAGATGCTTACCTCAAGGCAGCCAGAAGCAGAGAGAGAGAGAGAGAGAGAGAGAGAGAGAGAGAGAGAGAGAAGATGGAGAGAGAGAGAAAGGGACAGAGGACAGGATATTGTAGTGGAGCGCAGGTGGCCAAGGACCCCTCCCTCAACTAGGTCTCATCTCCTACAGCTTCCATTCTCTCCCCAAAGTTCATCAAATTATGAATCTATCGATGGATTAATCCATTGATGAGGTTGAAGCCTATATAATCCAATCATTTCCCAAAAGTCCTACCTCTGAGCATTGTATTATTGGGGACTAAGCTCTCAACATATGAATCCTTGGGGGAGACTTCATATCCAAACCATAATAAATAGTTACTCAGAATTCAGTATGTTGGATGTCAAAGTACATCTATATGCCAACTAGATTGATTTCAGAGTCCATTGTACTACTGTCAGAAGCCCCAGTTGTATTTTTGTATAAAGGCAATTTTGGCACAGTGTCAACAGTGATTGTTGACTTTCCCTGTGAGCATCAAGTGGTTGGCAGAAGTGAGGCAGAATGGGGGTCAGCACTTAGTGTGGGAGGTCAGGTAGACATCTGTCTCTGCTACAGACACACCACTTTCTGTTGAACTGTGGCAGACTGAGAATGTCAACAACATCCCCAGGAGCTAAAATTCTGTCCTGAATAAAGGATTTCTTTTTTAATTAGAAATGATGATTTCAAAATTGTCTCAAAATCTCAATTGCATGTGCCCATTTTTTCCTCAAGTTTATAAGAGAAAACATAAGTACTACCAAAACAAAATGATCACAGATCGGGAGTGGGTCATGTTGACATAATGCAATTTTCCTTCCAGCTCTTAACATAAAGTTTTGAAATGATGCCCAGGTTTTCCAAATCACAGAAACAATGTAAAATATTATCAATATGGGACTGATATAGAGATATCTAAACAACAAAGACCTTTCATCTATTTAACCAAAAGCATATTGTGTGCCAAAACATGAGCTTTTGCTGTTTTCTTGCATAAACTGTTGTTACATTCTCTTCCAGTGTTCCATAAAGAAAAGTGAAATTGGAGTTAAGAACTGTGTTTTGATATTTTCAGAAGATATGTGATGCCCATATTCTAATAGCAATATTAACTACAACTTGCTCAGATCAAAATTTGTGTTCTAAAGCATGATAATTATTTTCTAGATTATCTTACTTTATAAAGACACTGGCTTTCAGAAAGCTGAAATAACAAGCCACGGCTACCTGACTGGGAAGTGCCTGGGCCACGACCATGGCCTTTCCATTCTGTCTGATTGCAGTGTCTGTGCTAGACAATACCAGGTGGCCTTCCACACATTTATTTCAGTACACACCATCACTAAGGGGTTAAGGGCCTAGGAAGGACCCTCCAAAATAGTACTGTATGAGCTGACATAGCATGAAAACAACTTCTCACAGCCATGCTTTCCAAATCCGTATCTGCATTTGATTCTTCAGGGATGTTGAAGTCGTCCTGGAACATAAACAAGTTAATGTGCAGTAAATAAATGGAAAGGGAGCTGGGAATACTTTTATTCTAATATTATTCTTAAATATATTTAAGGAAAGATTAAAGGCATGCTTATCTTTGCTTGTTAATAGGATTTTAAGGAACAAGCAAGCTGTGGAGTTAGATGTTATATGCAATATAACTCATGCACAGAAGCTTTGAGGCTCTATTTCTGCATGAATGCTAGGGAGCCTTTCTAAATCTCGAGATTATATAGCACAGTGATATATTATTAAATCATTATTATTAATCTTTGTTGTATATATTCATTTCAACCTTTGTGATTTTTATATTATTTATTTCATGTTTATTTTATAAAAATACATTCTTCCTTGATCCCAGGCACTAAGATGTTTTAAATGTGAAGTCTTTTGGTTCTAAAACTGTGCTTAAATCAAATTACAGAAGTCAGAATATTTCAGATAGAGAATGCAAAATTCCTTTCCTTATATACAATAAATGGGAGGTAAGCAGCCCAGGAGGAAGCATTGATTTGGAGCAGCCTAGTTCCAAATGACCTCAGAGAATTGTAAATATCAGTTGGCTGTTTTCTCCCCCATGTTGAAAATATTCTCATGTAAAACAGTTTTCCTTATATGCCACAATGAAATGAAAATATAGGAATAGCCTTCTGTATCTAATGCAAAACTCCATTGACCAGTGCTAATTTAGGATACACATGCGATATGATAAGCACCTGCTCATAAAAACCCAATTTATACTTTAATTTTTATACTGAAAATATCAAATGTGTCATGTTTCAATACATTTTTATTGCAACTTTTTCTAATCAAGTAAAATGAGTCAATTTATATCTCTGTATTGATGGTATTTACCTAAATATTTATATTGTTATGAATTCATTTGTTGGAGGCCTGTTATTTACAGTGTAATTGATTTGTGATAGTATAATTCTCTCCTAATGGTATTCTTCCCACATATTATTATTTGAAAATGATTCACCGTTGCAATGATCCTGGGGATACACATGTTGCCCACCATTTTCCCTTCCCTTTAATTGTGGGAGAGCTCAGGGAGTAGGATGGAAAATCACTCCCATAATTAGTTTATTCAGCAAAGGGAATGGGTTTTGAATATAACTAAGGCCTCACACAGTTGACTTTAATCAAAAAGGAGAATATCCTGGTGGTCCTCACCTAATTAGGTGAGCCCACTGAAAGAGAACCCAGAGGTCAGAGATAAGTGATTTGACATGGCTGAGCCACTTTTCTGCTGGTCTTGTAGAAGTACATTGTCAAATGGTAGAAGGGCTACAGGGAACTGAGAGCAACTTCTAGGAGCTTCAAGGAACAAATTCTGCCACAAGCCAGTGAACTTGGAGGAGAATCTCAAGCTTTAGATGTGATCATGACCATAGGCAAAAACTCAATGTCAGGAGTCCTAACCCATGGACACTGTTTGATAATAAATGTGTGTTGGCTTTTCTCAATATATTTGAAGTCATTAGTCATATAGCAACAGAAAATGTATAGCAGCAGCTACTACTATTTCTCTGGTCTTAAATCATGAAGAATTTATTTTTGTGGTGTTTGCATATAATAATAGGGAGAAATAACTGCAGATGAACATTCGTGCTGTGTGTGTGTGTGTGTTCCCGCGCGCGTGTGTGCGCCGGCATGAGCACGTGTGTGCGGGAATGCGCACGTGTATGTTACTGGGGATGGAAGCTGGGATCGTTCTACCTCTGAGCTATACCCCCAGTCCTATTTTATTCTTTTATTTTATGAAACAGAGTCTCATTAAGTTGTAGAGAGTCTCACTAGTTTGCTGAGACTGGCCTCCAACTTGCAATTCTCCTATTTTAGCCTCCGAAGTATTGGGATTACAAGCATGCACCACCACATCCAGCTATGGTTCTTCTATTGTCATTAAATAGCTGTTCTTTTTACCTTTCAATATGACTTACTCTTTCCCAGTTCAAATGGCAAAATCTGTAACTGAAACTTTGTTAACTTCCAGTCAAGACCCTAAGTAGGCCAGACATAGTGGTGCACGCACACTTGTAATCCCAGTACTTGGGAGGCAGAGACAGAAGAATCACAGGTTCCAGGATAGGGAAATCCTCAGAAACTTAATGAGACCCTGTTTCAAAATTAAAAAAAAAAAAAAATGGGGCTGGAGTTTTAGCTCAGAGGTAGAATGCCCATGAGTCCAGTTCAATCCCGGTATCAAAACAAGGAAACAATTCCCCCTCAAAAAAAAAAAAGTAGCACAGAAGAATAAAAATGTAAATAAATGAATAAATAAATAAATGACAATAAAATTGGTGGTGGAAAATCAATAATGTATTTTGGTTCTCTACCCTGTAGGTTCAAGTCACATCCCAATTTTCATAATTGAGCTTGAGTTTTATTTCATTTTCAAATTCTTCAAACTGTGACATAGAGTATTTTGAAATATATTAATTTCAAACAATCTCATCTCAACTAGACCAGTCAATTCACATGCCCCATGAGATTGATTATATAGAGGTGATAAGTGAAGTATACAATGAATATGACTTATTTGCTGTGCTGAGAAAATTCTCTTCTTCAGATTTTCCAATCACACTAATGTCTGTGACTGACTCAACAACACAATGAGGATTATTTTATGATGTTCCAAGCCAACTTCTGAAGTATCTTTGAATTATGCAACAGAATATATTTCTGAAAGGATTTACTTTGTAAAGTTGAATTGTGTAAGTCAGGTATTATTTCTTTACTGATTCTTTAGAATTGCATTTCCAAAAAAAAAGTCCATAAGATATTCACACTTTCTGAAAAGTATAATTAGATTTCTTTCAATAGGTTTTAATTTTAATATAAATAAAAGTATGAATACATCTTTAAAAATAACAATAGATAAGTCTAATATTTTATAGAAATGACTGTTGTAAAGAAATATTAAGTTATCTAATATGAAAATTTAATCTCAACAGCAATCAACAAAATTTGACTAAATACAATTATTCTGTGCTAAATGATCTTGACTTGAAGAAAAGTATATTTTCTAGACTCTAGCGCAAATCAGATCCTCTCATAATTTCTCAAGTACCTCCCTATATTTTAACAATTGGCTAAGTAATCATTTTTTAATGCCTAACTTCTTTCTCTACCACAACCCTATGAACTCCACTAAGAGGGAAGTTGTGTCTGTCTTACTCACCACCTGATTTTTATACTAGATCACAGTGTTTGACTCCTACAAAATATTTAATGGGAAGACAATAGACAAAAGAAGGGAAAGGAAGGAGGAAGAGAAGGAATGAGGGGAAAGAAGGAGAGATGGAAGGACCAAGAGAAAAAGGGTTGGAAAACTTGAGGAGAAAGCCTCAAGGGAAAGAAAGAGGCAGGAGGAAGAAAGTAAGAGAGGGAGGAAGGAAGTTATAAACTTAAAGTATAATCCATTTCTCAATAGTAATAAAATCATACTTACACTTTAATAAATATCTATTCATAGATTTATCCCTTCAATATAAGTATCACCTATATTTTATAAATGTATATATGGAAATTCAAAAATATATTCATGAAGGTCTAATATACAGAGAGTCCTCTTGAGGCAATTATTCAAAGTCCAGCGTCTTAGATTTTCTCCTCTGAGAAACACTATTACTATTATTTCTATAAATACTATACTATTGTTTCTCCTCTGATAATACTATTATCTCATTGAATTTCTGAGAATGAATGAATTTATTAAAAAGTTTAGAACACTGAATGGACATTTAAATTTTCAGTAAGTAGTGATGGTATTGTTAATGTGTTCACAGAGCTATACTACACATTAATATTACTACTAAAATGAAGTAAACTGGAAAATTTCACCTAAAGCTTCACTCAGAGTGGCAGCACATGAATTTAATTAAATGTAGGCCTGCTCCAAAGGTCTCTTCCCTTTCATGAAAGTGACTATCCTAGTGTTGGAATGCTGCAAATTATCATTGAACATGCCCTTAGTATGATTTCTATATCTTAAATACATACTAAAGACAAATAACAAGTCTATAGTATTTGAAATCATAGCAATTCTATGGATATTACTATTTTCTTAGAGCTGAGGAAAGTGAATTACTTTGCAGTCGATCTGTGACTATAAAAAAATGACAAGTGTGTTACTAAGTTCTTCATATGGAAACTTGTGTTGTTTTTGTCTGCATAAATATTTCATAAGCATCAAAGAAGTTGAAGAGGGAATTCTTCCTTGCTGAAGATCTGTTCAAATTTTGAAAATGCAGACACTATGGTTTTTCTTTTTTATAACTTTTTGAAAAGTTCACAATTTAAGCCCATAAAACTTTTTTTCCAATGACTATTGGTTAAATCTAGTATTATGTGATTTTTTTTTTATTTTCATTCTCTGCTTAAGCCCTTGGATTGGATTATGATGCCCTGGTTTGGTTTTACCTTATTTCAAGACAGTCTGCCCTCGGTAAATGCTGGTTATTTTCTAATAGCTCTGAGTTGATAGAGCCTCCCCAAGAGGTCATGAGATTCTCCAGGACTCAGATAATAAAATTGCTGAAATTGCTATATAGTTCCTGCTTATATGAAAATGAAAAAAAAAATCTCACTCCAGCACCAAAGCTAAAATATTCAAATATTTCTGCATTGCCTGCCTGCTTGCTTTCTTTTTTCTTTCTTTCTTTTATTTGTTCTTCTTTCTCCTTTTTCTGTCTTTTTACTCTAGTAGTTGGAATCAAATGTGCTATTATTAAGAGCATTTATACCCTATTAGACCATGCCTAGGCTCATTCTGGCACTTAGTATTTTTCTATCAATCTAACTATCTATCTATCCATATCTATAGATATAGATATTTCAAATGAATAACTAGAATATTTTAATACAACTCAAAACAAAATAAAATGATAAATCAAATTAGAAATATTATAAGCCATCTATATGCATTATATCCATGAAATACATGCAATATATTTATTTAAATGTATTGCTGTTGACATCTACCAGAATGTATGCTATCTGAAACCAGAAAATTTATCCTGTTTTATAGTATATCCCTCGAGTTTACACAGAATATGGCACATATGAGGCACTCAATAAATTATTGAGTAAAATCATCATCATCATCATCATCATCATCATCATCAAAGGTAAACACACCTGCTTTTGTTTAATAACTTTAATTTGCTCCTAAAAGTCATGCCTCTTATGCAAAGAAAGCCCTTATTGTAAGAGGAAAATCCATAAATTTTAATAAGATATATTATTTCCAATCCAATCTGAAGCATCCAAATAGGTTAACAATATCAGACAATGGAGCATTCCTACACATTGGGCTAATATAGAAAGTACCATAACTTGGATTGCCTATAAAAATAGCAATTTGTTTCCCACTGTGCTGGAGTTTAGGTTGTAAACATAGTTTGGGTCTGATATGGAACTTCTTCTGCATTGCAAATTATTGACTTCTCTTCATATAATCTCATTATTTCTCAGCAGAAATAGAGAGAGCTCCCCATAGTCTTTTTTATAAGAGCACAAATCCTATTTACAAGGGTTTCATCCTCATGACCTATTTATCTCCCAAAGGCAGAGACACTTCAAATAATTAAACTTGGATGAGGATTTCAACATATAAATTTTAGGGTGGAGGGTGGCCAGAAATATTCACTCTATAATATAAATTAAAATACAAACAAAAATGCTCTATTGCAAAAATCAGCATAGATTATAACATATCAGAAGATGCTTGTCATTGAAAAGATGTTTTGTAACTCATAATTGCCAAGAGGAAGGAATACACATTACAGGCCCAATGCAGAGAAGCACCAGGATAGTCAGAATGAGGGGAACATGTGACCAGGTGTCTTTATTAAAGATCCATTGGAGCAAATGGGCAAGACTGAAAAAGAAGGCTAAGGGTTTCTAGTTTGAATAATTTGACGGACTTTTAGGCATATATATATATATATATATATATATATATATATATATATATATATATGTTTTGAAATTATCTGTTTTGAAAAAGTAGCATAAAGTTAAGTAGCATGCTTTCTTTTTTACCTAAGAGCATAATGTTAAGATATGACTTTTTATAGCATATATACTTGATATATTTTGGGCTAAAAAATTATACTACAGAATTACCCCCCCAAAAAAGATAACGTCAGGAGTGGTGATGCACACTTGTAGTCCCACTACTGGGAGGCTGAGACAGGAGGATTGCACGTTCAAGGCCAGCCTCAGCAAGTAGTGAGACTCTCATCAAGCTAGCGCGACTCTGTTTCTAGTTCTTTGGCACTTGATTCTGGAATGATTAGTGTCAAGGGGAAGTGTGGGAGCTCCATTAAGGGGATGGTTGGAGGTATGGGACCTCAATTGGCTGGTTTACATATAAAAGTCATGCTTGTGGTGGAAGCCTATATTATTTCTAGGAATTAGCTACATTAGCTGTCCTTCCAGGGTCAGCAAGGCTCCAAGATATTAAAGCATCAAATATAAAAACTAGAAACATGATTATTACACATACATATTACAGGAAAAAGATAAAACTTGATTCTAGGTGATGAGGGAAAGCTACACAGTCATTCCATGAAAAAAAAAAAAAAAAACTCTTCTTTCTACAAATTTTTTAGTCAATCAGGGCTCATATAATGACTATATTTTAAAACTGCATTTTAAACAGACTTTTGCCACAGGCTGTATGCATGTACATCACTATCACTGTGAGCTTCATTATGATGTGAGACTATAATGCACCAATAAAAGTATAAAAACCAGACTTGCAGCACAGAAATACACCTTTATGACAAAGTAAAACCAAAAGAAAGATCATTTAAAAGCAATGTGGAAGTAATAGAAGTTGCTGCCTCTTTATCAGTCATGCTAACTAAATATGCAAAGTGAGCAATTATGGGTTCCAAACATGGTACATAGCTTAAGTTTGTCCTGCAAATTATCTGTTTTGATAAAGTTAAGTAGCACACTTTCTTTTTTATGTTAAGATATGACTTTTTATAGCATACATATTAGATATATGTTGGGCTAAAAAATTATACTACAGAATTACCCCCCCCAAAAAAAGATAATGGCAGGAGTGGTGATGCACACCAGTAGTCCCAGTACTGGGAGGCTGAGACAGGAGGATTGCAGGTACAGGGCCAGCCTCAGCAAGTACTGAGACTCTCATCAACCTAGTGAGACTCTGTTTCAAAATAAAAATAAAAAAATAGGTCTGGGGATATAGATCAGAGTACCCTTGAGTTCAATTCCCAGTGCCACAAAAGAAAAGAAAAAAAGATAACACTTCAAGAATTGTTATAAGAAATCAAGATAAACTAAACCATGAATTGGGATTTCTATTTAAACTATAATAATATCAAAATCTATAATATTAATAATTTTTCATAAAATCTACCTGGAAAATAAAAATGGTCAATATTTGTGTCATTCTGGCTTTTCTCATTCTTCTGCGTTACAGTACATGCTTATGACTTGATTTTATATTGACCTCCTTTTAGTTCCTTCTCAGGGCCTGAAAACCTTCTCAT
>PVLC010018159.1:0-32762 GCA_004027655.1 Graphiurus murinus
TGTGCTTTAAGTTTTAAGATGTTCCCCTATCTGTTGGCCAGAATGAATACATATTTTATCAAGACTACACTGGTGGACAGAAGCAAATCTTTTTCTTGTCCTTGAATGTGAGGGTTGTTTCTGAAGAGGAAAGGTGTTGGAGACTATTATTAAAAAGCAACCCAAGCAGCCCTCTTAATTGCACAAGATTTTATTTAAGATTTGGTAAGATAAACATTTAAACATGTGCTTTAGTATTCTTATGGCTTGAAAGTCCTGTGGAGTTCAACACAATTATTATACACTCTGATCACAATCGAAATACAATTTTTTTTTGAAGAAAAATACTGAAAATGAGGAAAATTCCTCTGATTATAGAATCTAAAATAGGCTCAGATTAATGGTAATGACCTCACTAATCAGAATGAAGGTTTTCTGTAAAGGGAGAAAGCACATGCTGATTTAATGGGGTATAAATTTCTCTGCCATCATACATGGGGAATTTATAGTGTCATTATTCACTAGCCCTGCGGGGAACCAATGGTACAGCTCATGTAGAAGTCATTTAGACTTTCATTTGTTTCACATAGTATTATTTCTCCCCACCAAATTGTTTAAGTGCTTTCCCACTAGCTAAATAGTAACATCAGCATTCATTTCCTTATATCTACCAGGGGGATGAGCCTCCATCCACAGAATCAGCTGTGCAAAAAAAAAAAAAAAAAAAAAAAAAAAAAGCAAACAAACAAACAAAAAGTGTACTTATTTTCTGAAAGTCAACTTAATTTTATATATGATTCTGTTCATCTGCCAGGGTTGGTGGGATAATCCACTGTACTTCAGTCATTCCTGGGGATACCTCTGTCAAAGAAAGATAAAGTCAGACACTAAAGTGGGGAGGACAGACCCAAACCAGTAACAACTATTGCAATAAGGAGACATCCCAGTGTGAACCGATCTCCACTTTGGTGCAAAGATGACTGATGTTTTGAAGGGAGAATGAGAGAGTAGGAAAAGAGAACAGTGAGGATTTGAGTAGTCTTGGAAGTAGACATTCACAAGAAACAGGAATGGGGGTGAGGACTGTCAATGTGGTTATGCCTTTGGGTTTGCTACCTGGCACTTGTGAGAGTTGAGTTCTTACAGACTGGGGAGATGGGAGACCTAACTTTAGATGTTGGCTAGAATGAACAGTTAAGTTCTTTTGGCCTCGACAAGCTTCCTCAGGCAGGAATTTAAGGAGGCTAAAGTCATCATCCTAGAGACAAGGCCTTGAGTTGTTAGAAACTGTGTGTGTTTAGAGATGTTTGTGTATGTGTGTGTGTGTGTGTGTGTGTGTGTGTGTGTGTGTTAGGTCTGTGAACAAAGCCATGTGCACTGAGAATCTGTATCTACTTGAGTATGAGCATGCCTCTCGGTCTGGGGCTCTCTGTGACTCCCTGCCACTCTCAGCTCACAGGATTGTTCTTCAAGGCAGGAAGTCCAGTGAGCATTGACTCATCCTCTTACAGACAGCTGGCGGTCCATACTGGTCTGCTGCCATAATGCAGGGCCCTGCAGACCTGCCTCTTGCAAGGGGATCCCCCTCTTTTAGTTTAGGGGCAAAACTCCTCTGTCTCTTTAGCTTTCTTCAATCCTCTATGGTATTTTCTTTAAGCCCTCTCCTCTGTAATGAGCATAGGCATTTGAAGAAGTAACTTGGGAAGTTTAGCAGGCTCCTTTTATTTCTACATAGTCACATCTCCCTCTGAGGCACTGAAGCTCAGAGCCTGCTCTTGGATTAACTAGGGAAAAGGAAAAATTCAGAGAGAGAAAAACAAAAACTAATATTTTAGAATAGTTTGCAGCCCATACACACTAGTTGGCACAGGGAATCTGAACCTAGGTTTAAAAGTTCACCCTGTGGACATGATGGAACCTAAGAGGGGCTCAGCTTTGTGTCACTGATAATTCACTTAGGCAGTGTCACAGGAAGAATACCAGGCTGAGTCAGAAGATGTGTATTCTAGAACCAGGTATGGTGGCGCATGCCTGTAATCCTAGTACTTGGGAGGCTAAGACAAGAGGATTGCAGGTGTGAGGCCAGCCTCAGCAACTTAGTGAGACCATCAGCAACTTAGCAAGACCCTGTTTCGAAACAAACAAACAAACAAACAAACAAACAAATAAACAAAGGGCTGTCTGTGTAGATCATAGGTAGAATATCCTGGCTTTAATCTTTAGTACCAAAAAAAAAAAAAAAAAAAAAAAGGCATATTCCAGATTCTCTTGTGCCCCATGTCTCTTGACTCTAGTTCTTGCCTGTGATAACTCTGCACATTTAAAACTTGTGGCAGTAAGTAATCCTCACAATTCTAAATGTACAAGTGTCACATACCTTATCATTTGGATTGATACCTTATCATGCTCTTCACTGACTTTCATATATGTAAAGAGGAATTTACTTGCTGCCTGCTCCTGGACAGTTCAGAAAAAAAGTCTGTTAGACCCCTTAATAATGTCTAAGTTTACTTTGACAGAGTCCTTTTCTGACTGAATCCTTGACTATTATTGTAGAGTACAAATGTCCTATTCTTTGACATAAATGGGGCATCACCTTGCCTCTGGCCAAAGTAACTGGCATTTGCCCACATTGCTCTTTTTCTCCTGGAACCACTTTCCAGAATGACAATTATTTTCCTCCTATTAGAAGTATGATTTTTTTTTTCTGAAAAGCAAGATAGAGCCATAATGTCTGTTAATATAATTGCCCACTTTCCTTTGACCAAATGACCTGACTGATGGCTGAATAAAATTATAACAGATAAGGTTTCTATTTTAAATATGAAGACATCGATGCCCATGTTGTAGATAAAAAGACTGAGGTGTGAAGATGCTCTGTGATGCACTATTTGTATACATCTATAGCCTATTATCAAGCCTCTTCTGACCACAGCTCCCTCCTCCCTCCCTCTGTTATGTAACACCAGAATCTAAGATCTTCCCTTGCACTCAACATTTCATTCTGTTTACATTTTTTTCCCTTTCTTTCACTTGGCACAGTGCTGCATGGTTTTTCTGAAGCTAATATCTTTCCTGGGTGTATTCTTGCGTCTTTTCTCCTGAGTTGCATATGACCCTTTGCATCTGATGTCATTTGTCAGAACATCAGGGTTCCATGCAGCTTTCTCCCTTTTCTTTTCTCCTCTCGGCTCCCTCCCTCGTGTGCAGGGCTCACTCAAGGTCGGATGCTTGGCTGAGCTACAGAGCACATCCTGATTCTGTTTACAGGTGAGGAAGGACCACGTCCAGTGCTCTGGAGAGAATGGGGTGCACCACAGTTAATCATCGCAGGCATGTGTCAGACCAAAACAAACAAGTAATTCATTGGCTTCTTCTGGAATTCAATGTCACAATCAACTTGCTGTTTCCCGGTTTTGGCAGACACTGAAGCCAGGACGACTCTATATTATGTTTATTTCCATCTACTGAATTACATTTGCTTATTGCAAAAAACAATGAATAGTGAAGAGGCTGAATGTGTCCTTGGCCACATGCTCTGTCTGGTCTCTGCATACTCCTAAAATGAAAATGGAACAATTATTTTTTTTTAAATGCTTTTCTGTCTCCTCAACATTCTTGTGAACATTTCCTAAGGCCTTTCATTTAGTAAGGCTCTGTTTCCCAAGGATTCTAAATGTGTACCTAACATGGATTTGTGGGCAGGGGAACCCAGAGAAAATAATAATTTAATGGCACGAATGCTTGGATTGAAGAGTCACGTGTTCTTTACTTCAGATAATGGAGGAGAAGGTGCAGTGGAGCCAGCAAGGTGGTCTAGGGGAAGGGGAAGGGGAAGGGAGACAGAGAATTAGTAAAGGAATCACTTCCACTCACTGACATTGTGTACATATATGAGAATACCAATGCCAATCTCAACATCCTGTATGGGGAAGGGGCAGGCAGGGGGGAAAGCCCACCAAGTGATGTGTGCATATATGTCATTATAATTATGAACTGCATTATGATATGAGACTATAGTCCACCAATAAAAGTATAAAATAATAATAAAAACAAAATATATAGATAAATAATTTTTAAATTTTTATTTTTTATTTATTTTTATTTTTGCGGTACTGGGGATTGAACTCAGGGGCATTCTACCTCCAAGCTATACCCCTGGCCCTATTTTTTTATTCTTTCTTTCCTTCTTTCTTTCTTTTGCGGTAATGGGGATTGAACTCATACTGGATGTTGGGCGTTCTACCTTTGAGCTATACCCTCAGCCCTATTTTTTATTCTTTATTTTAAAACCAGGTCTCCCTAAGTTGCAGAGTGCCTCACTAGGTAGCTGAGGCTGGCCGAGAACCTGGATCCTCTGGTCTCAGCCTCCCAAATGCTGGAATTACAAGCATGCATCACCACGCCTGGCTTAAAATTTAATTTGAGAATTGACTTCTCTTAAGTTTAATAACAGTAAAGTGACTATAATATGCCAGGAGTATAAATACATGGTTGAACTCTTAGGGCTTTTATCTCTCATTTATTCATTTGTCATTTAATCAGAGAATACTGCTTTAGTAATTGCTGTCTGTCAATTACTATGTTGACTGCTGGGGAGATTTGGGGCCAGCAAGCAATAGCTATCAAACAATTTGGTTTAATTTTGTCTTTTGTAGTTCTTCACTGCAATAAATTAAATAAAAAACTTTCAATGCAGTACTGTAATAAATGGTCATAAAAGTGCAAAAACAGAGAATTATATGAAAAAGTAAAAATGCCTCTTCATTTTCCCTAGAAGTAGACTTATTATAATTTGAAGAGCATTCCTTTGTGCCAATATAGTTTCTCAATATTTACAATATTGTAGAATTATTTTCTGCAAATACAAAACTTTCTGGAAATTTTTTCACTTATCAATGTTTTGAGAATTGTGTGTGTGCCAGCACATTGTGATGTTCTTTGTTAGTTTTGAGCCTAGTGCCATTGTACCTTTACATGAATGTACTGAACATTTTTTAATCCATTCTTATGGAAGACCACTTAGGTTTGTTTTGCTCCTGATGTTATTATCCTTTATATTTTGTTTCTTCTAATTTAAAACTAGCACCACAATGAACTTCTTTGCACATTTATCTTTACATACATTTATAAAATTGTAGAATTGCTGGGTAGCATGCATCTTTTAAAGTTTGATAAATATTGTCCTCCAGCAATTTGCATTAATACTATTGTATGAGAATTCCTATTTTCCTGTAGGCTTGCCAATGTAATTTTATAGTGCCAATCAATAATTTTATATTTGCCACCCAATTTGTAGTTTTAAAAATATTTTCTATTGTCTTAGTCTGTTTGTGCTGCTATATTTTTAAAAAATACCCTAGATTGGGTAACTTATACATGATAGAAATTTATTTCTGATAGTTCTAGGGGCTGGGAAGTCTGGGATCAAGGTACCAGCAAGTTTCTTTTCTGGTGAGCCTTATTCACCATAGATGTCACCAGGTAGTTATCCTCACGTCACAGAAGGGACTCTGTTAACATAAATTGAACACATGGGTGGAATAAATAATATTTTTAAAAATTAATTTATCATAAAAACCCTAAATGAGATTAAATATGCCACAACATCCATCAATAAATTCCAGAAAAACAGAGGAGAAGCTAGTAGGAAAAATATAAATGAATATGCTATTATTTAATGAGAACAAAAGAAAGGCAACTAGAAATTCTAGGAGAAAGAGGGAAAAAAAGCTATACTTGAAGGTCATGTTAATAAAATGGGAGGGGACATCTTTTTGACATAGAGGCTTACTACATACTCTTTTGTGAAGCACAGATATAAAACACCAGGTGATATTCCCAAGTCTACAGGTTTAATTTATTTTATAACCAAAATGCTACAAATTCTATTTATTGGCCTGCAATTTTCAAAATCAATCTAAGGAGAAAATCCAGGAACTCTGGTATAAAAAAGGACTTTGAAAGAATAGAACTATTACAATATTGATAAATGCATAGGGGTGCTATTTTTTTCTTCCTTCATATTGGAGGTTAAAAGATAGTATCTGCATTAGTCACCTTTTCGTCACTGTGACAAAATACCTGACAAAAATCAGCTTGAAGGAAGAAAGCTGAAGAAAGCTTTATTTTGACCCATGGTTTTAGAGGTTTCAATCCATGGTCTTTGGCTCCTTTGCTTCTAGGCCTGTGGTGGGCAGAACATCATGGAGGAGAGGGTATGGCAGAGCAGCGCTACCTACCTCATGGAGGCTGCAAAGCAGAGAGAAAGAGGAAAGGGATGTGTCAAGGTATGTGCTTCCAGGTCATGCCCCCAAGTGACATATTTCCTCCAATTAGGCCTCACCTGAAGTTTCCACCTGTTCCCAACAGTGGCACCAGCTGAGGACCAAGCCTTCAGCACATGAGCTCTTGGGGAAGCCAAATCCTAACAGTACCTAGGATTTAGAAATACAAGTTAATAAGTGAATAAAAATTAGCAAAATATTGAATTACTTGATAAAATTAAGTAATAAAAGAAGTAACTTTTAGAAAATTAACAAGTAGGAAGAGGATGTAGGGAGGAAAACTACATACAAATGAACAGAATTCTTGGTCTTTCGTAGCTGAGATTGACGAATATTATTAAGAATGAATAAATAGAGATAAGTGCTTATAGTTCTGAATGGTGTTTAAAAGTAATAACTTTCAGAGAGAGGGGGCTCAGGTTGATACAAGTGGCAAGTATGTTTTTATTGTGTTTGGTACAGGTTTTTACTTTATTAACTTATATATATATTATAACATATTAAAATGTTTTGAAGAAACTATTACTAAATATAAGAAGAAAGTTTAAAACCCCTGAGAAGAATATCAGCTATCCATTGGAAAGGTGATTACCCAGATAATCCTGTGTAGCACGATAAAGAGTTGATTTGGGGAAGATCAGTTCTCAACAGGAAACTTGCTGGGTGCAGTGGATACTAATGCTGGAAGCACAGGCCATCATCTTTTTCACTCTAAGCATACTTCCCACTGGAACAGGGGGGATTTTGGAAAGTAAGGCCACCTTTGGGAACTCTCCCTCTGTGGCACGTGGGCTTCTGAGCCAACCCTTGCCCTTCTGCTCACTCCTCTGATCTGTTGCCTTTGCTTTGAAAATTGTGTATTATGATTGTATATTACCTTACACTTCTTCATGAAAGCAACTCAAAATATCATTTCTTTGGGTTAAGTCTTAATCTCTCAGCAGCTACATCAATTAGCATGCTTTCAAGAAACATATAATGTGCTGAAGAAATATTTGCAATATGTGCTAAGGAAATATTTGCAAAAGTACAGGTAGCATGCCATAAATTGGCAAGGAATAGTTTAGAAATGTGGTTCCAGTAATAGTAAGAAGCACTGTTCCAATCTCCAGGCCTGAAGGGCTGGGGCAGGGCAGAAGCTACTAGGACTGAAGGCAAAGAGAGAACTGTGTGGAGAGGCCCAGCGGACAGGAACTGTGGCCTCAGTTCAGGGGGACCAGCAGCTGACCTCAGCCCTCCTCTTTATGCTCCTCTTCAGACTGCCAGCACTTCCCGTGGTCTGCAGCCTGTGGAAAGCAGAAGGCAACAGTTCCCTTTGATATCATCTCTGAGTAAATATTGCAGGGCAGAGAGAAAGATGGAGAAGGAGGGAGAGCAGATCTCAAAGAGTAAGCAGGAGACACTCAAAGCAACAGCCCTCCCAGGGACCATCCACTCTTCCTCCCCAAAGAGTCTGAGAAACCCGGCCATCCAACCTGTTCAGAACAACCGAGGTGTTCACTGGACACTTAGTGGCTGCTAATACCTTTCCTCATATTTTCCCCCAAATCTCACAAGTAACAAGCAGCGGACTGGAAATTCAAACTCATCCTCTAAAACCCAACCCCTTGATTTTATGCACTATTCTTAGAGGAGTGTTAAACTCCTCCTCCTAAGGAAGACTCCATCTTGATATGAAAAGATATAACCCGATTTCTCATCCAAGACCCCAGACTTCAAAAATTAAATGAGGTTGAAGAACTAATAAAGAACCTGTACAGAAGGGCAAATGGAATCCCCATACAGCAGAAATAGCTGGAATTTCTTTGAATTTATTTTATATATATAAAAGAATCACAGCATAAAAAAGTGAATCCAACTCCCAGGCTAGGGCGGAACTCAGCTGGATGTCTCTTGCTAATTGCATGATTTTTGGCCTCATTCCTAGAAACTCCCAGCAAGTTTCTGGAAGCTGAGCCAAAGCAGCAGGCAGAGGTTATTTGAGCTGTGCATTCTCTTGTACCTGAAGGGATTGTCTTCTCTCTTGCAGTGGAGGGCCCAGCTTGCTGGGGCAGTTAGGACTGCTGAGTCACTTGCTGAAGGGACAACTCATAGACAGACTCCTATTGATAAAGCTGCTCAGAAAAAAAGTCTTCTGGTCCCTCAAGAGCTTAAGGCATTTGTAAACTGCATTTCTTGCCTGCAGCTCATAGCGTAGGCCTGTGCAGGTCCCCTGGCTCTGCTTAACATTTCACATTTCTGCACACACATGCACACACACTACCTTTTGCATTTCTTTCCCTTGAATAGATGCTTTCACCCTTGGAGGCTGAGACATGCTCTTATCTGGTTCATGGCGTTACCTGCATGTAGCCCCAAACCTTGTTCTTATTGAAGTAGTGGTATTCTTTTGCCTGGGAGAAGAACTCCAGGAAACCTATGACTGTGTATGATCTCTTCTTTTGTTCATCCCTCCCTTATCACATTTCACAGGTCAGTTGGCCTTTTGGACCAAAACATCACCAGGGTATGAAATCCTTCCTCTAGGTACATGTTGGCTACAGACAGTGGTAGAATAATTGATACTGTCCTATGTCTTAGTTCAGAGCTGTCTGGGTAGGACTCATTTTACCCACTCCAAAAGTCATTCTCTCTTATCCTATTAGTGAATATGTTAGACTGGAAGACAAAACTCAGAGTGTACCACAAAGTATAATGTAATAGGAACCAATCACACACTGATCCAATTGGGTTGGGATTCAATTTGGATACTATTTTTAAAATAGAGGTTTTTCTACTAATATGGAAAATGTTTTCATTTATAGGTTCTTCTTTAATGAAGATATTGGCTTTAACATCTAAATAGATGTTATCCCATAGGGCTTAGAGATTCTTACATATAGCAGCTACTTAATAAGTACCAATTATAAATTAATAAATGGACAAGCAGATGGTAAATGTAAATTTATATTCTTGGATCTGAATAAAATTATAGACATGATAAATAAATACCTTAATGGAGGTGCTTAAAATATAATTATATTTCAATCGAATATCATAAAATATAATTTTAATATAATAATAGAATATATTTTTAAATGTGATAAATGCAATTTATTATACATATATTCTTTTATATGTGTGTGTGTGTGTGTGTGTGTGTGTGTGTGTGTGTGTGTGTGTTACTGGGAATTGAACCCAGGGGCATTGTACCTCTGAGCTATACACCCCGGCCATATTTTTTAAATTTTTATTTTGAAACAGGGTCTCACTAGGTTAATGAGCGTCTCACTACTTGCTGAGGCTGTCCTTGAATCTGATTCTCCTATCTTAGCTTCCTGTCTCATTACTGGGATTACAAGCATGCACCACCACACCTGGCTTTATTATATTTTAATTGAATATATTAAGCATACATATATGTTAGGTCAATTCTTATGCTGTGTATCTTACAATATATAAAATATTCTAAGAGGTGCTAAGAGGACCTCAAAGATTAACCAGACATTGAGTTTGCTATAAAGAGACTTAGATACATAAAACATATTAAAAAGAAAAAATGAAAAATGATTTAAGGGATCAGTGAAGCTTTGTAATTCCTGTGCCTGCTGCAAGCAAAGACATCATGACAGTGCATCATGCCCTCCCTCTCCAATCACAAAATCCTCTGATTATATGAAATATATTATTCTTCGTGAAATAGCTGCTCCTTCTATGTAGGAGAGAACTCTGGATTCTCATATGCTGCCTGGCCTTCTTCTTGTAAAGTTCATCTTATTACCTCATTAAATGATATCCTTTACTCTGAGTCTAGTTCTTTGTCCCTTTGAGTGATGTATTTCAGCTTCTGTTGGCTCCGAGTCTAGGCTAATAGATTTATTTTACACTTGCAATTTCAATTCAAATGTAAGCAAATTAAGGCCCATTATAGATCCTGCTAAACAGGTGACATGAAGTAGAGCCTTTCTAATTTTTCTCTGCTCTATATCATGTGTTTTGTTACCTCCCTGCCAATGTGATTATGACACCACACCAGATTGGCAGGAACATAGGTGTTTTTTTGATGTGATATCAATTGATTGATGTCTAAATATTGCTAAGTGTCCCTAGAAAAACATTACCTCATATGAGGAACAAAGTTTTAAGTACAGCTGTATTTAACACATGAATTCCACAAAAGGCCTGTCATTTCTTCCTGATGAATCTTAATTCTTAATTTCATCTTCATTTTGCATCTGTGTGTGTGTGTGTGTGTGTGTGTGTGTTACTGGGATTGAACCCAATGACATTCTACCTCTGAGCTATACCTCAGCCCCATTTTATTTTTTATTTTGAAACGGGGTCTCACTAAGTTTCTGAGAGCCACTAAGTTGCTGAAGCTGGCCTCCAACCTTCAATCCTCCTGTCTTAGTCTCCTAAGTACTGGGATTATAGGCATTTGCTACATACCCCTTCATCTTGCATATTAAATAAAAGCTGAATATCTAACATGGTTATCATGCTGACTCACTGCCTTCATGATATGGACACATTCAGAACATTTATTTAGGCTAATAGGTCATATATTTTCATATTACCTCTATGCTGGGTATGGGCCAGATATTTAAACATTGGTACCATCAGGATTCAAGCACCGTGTCTGATAGGCCTGGTCACTTGGTGCAGTGAATAGTTACATGCATTAACTGCCCTAGCACTGTTGTTGTTATTTATTTATAATGTTTGGTGAACCCAGAGCTTCATTCATGCTACGTAGGTGCTCCTCCAGGGAGCTATAACCCCATTCCTGTAACACAATGATTAATGGTGTATAAAATTTTATTCCTTTAGGAAATGGCATATCACTTTATACCCACAGTCACTTTTAAAGGACTGAATGACAAGAGTATAGATGTGTTGCTGTTGTCGGGAGCAGCTTCCGTCATTATGTAGTTTATGTAGCGTTTCTATCCCAGTGTCCAAGAGTGCAATTTTGTCCTGTGCAATTTCTGTTGAAAAGTTATATCATTTTTTTAGTATAGGACCAAGGAATCTGGGAAATTTTATCACCAGATTTTCTTCAAAGGCTCAACAAATTATCAGATCCATATATATCACTAAGCTGCCACATTTGTAGGTAAAGTCCTATAAGCATGATTCAGTGACTTCAGTCTTAATACTTATGATGCCCAACCTTGAAATGTCTCCACCTTCTCTATTTCAACTGTTTTGAGCCCCACTTAAGCACTCATCATTTTTTTTTTTTTTTTTTTTTTTTTGCGGTACTGGGGATTGAACTCAGGGGCATTCTACCTCCGAGCTATACCCCCAACCCTATTTTTTATTCTTTATTTTGAAACCGAGTCTCACTAAGTTGCAGAGTGCCTCACTAGGTAGCTGAGGCTAGCCTCGAACCCGGATCCTCCGGTCTCAGCCTCCCGAATCCTCCGGTCTCAGCCTCCCGAATGCTGGGATTACAAGCGTGCGCCACCACGCCCGGCTGCACTCATCATTTTATGGAGGCTCTCAACGCATAACTTCCTCCTAAGATGTGCTTATAACCTCCTTATATTTTCATACTCTAATTCCTAACATAATTATGTATTGTTCTGGGCACTGTGTGTATAATGATGGGTTTGAGGCAAGTGGTCCTTGCCATCATGGAGCTCAGAGATGATTGGAAGGACAGTCAAACCAATGGGCTAATATAATAGGTCTACTTAAATATTTCTAGAGGGAAACCTAGGAGGTGAGAGGAGAGCACAAGCTAGGCATTGTGGTGCACGCCTGTAATCCCAGTATTTGGGCAGCTGAGACAGGAGGATTGCAGGTTCCAGGCCAGCTTCAGCAACTTAGTGAGACCCTGTTTCAAAAAAATAAAAAATGAATAAAATAAAATAAAACTGGAGGTGTAGCTCAGAGGTTGAACACCTCTGGGTTCAATCCCTAGTACCACACGCACACACCAAAACGAAGAGAATATAACAAGGACTTGTTGAAGTGGTGGAGTGGTATGCAAAGCAAGGATTCCTAAAGGAGGTAGTATCTAAGCTAAGACCTAAATGGGGAAGAAGAGTCAGGTAAGGGAGTGGCTAGAGTTTGTTCTAGGTGTAGGGTTTTTCATTTTTAATACTTCAGCACTTATCAACCAACATGCACTCATAAGGCCCCACGGTTTATGCTCTAGATATCCCATGGCTTAAAATGGAATAGGATAAAAGTTGTAAATACCGTCACTCAGGATAGTGGGAAACTTTGATGATGTTTCAATTCTTGCTGAGGTAAGTTCAGAGACATAGGGCGGAAAGTGAACCAAATCACAATAGAGTGCAGATTTTGTATCCACTTTCTTTTTCCAGGAGAGTAGTAATAATAATAATATTCACACTTATTATTTCTTGCTAATATTCTCTCTCTATATATATATGTATAATATATATAATATATATATATTGTTACTAGGGTTGAACCCAGAGGCATTTTGCCTTCAAGCTACACCCCAAGCCTTATTTTATTATTTTATTTTGAAAAAGGGTCTAACTAAGTTGCTGAGACTCTTGCTGAGTTACTGAGGCTGGCGGAGAGGTACTCAGTAAATGTATACTAAGTGAATGAGTGACTTAGAGAATAATGAATGAAAGAAGGGAGGAAAGAAAGAAAGGACATGATACTAGAGATGAATGCTTGAATGGTCAGAATTCCCAACAGTATAGGCACATATTTTTTATGCCTAACCCTCTCCCAGCATTTTGTCTTATTTCTTGCATATAGAGGTTACATGGGAGACAATTAGTATTTCTCAAGGACCCACGCACTCTCTTTCAGATATACAAGTTAAAATTGGCCTGTAAGTCCAAAGAACATCTGAGGATAAACACAATTTTCCATCAATTTGGTTTGTGTGGCCGTGTTAGTAGTCCTGATTAGTTGCTCACTAAATATTTGATGAAAAAATGAATGATATGTGCCACTTTAGGCTTAGGAATATAAGAGTAGGCACAGGGAGGGGACATGCTGGTCTGTTGAATTTGAAGAGACAGCCTCATCCTTTGAAGCTGTGTGGAGAAACTAGTTCTGTGCCCCAGGCCTATGGAAAAAGTGGCAGGCCTAATGTTTGTTTGTTTGTTTTTTGTACTGAAGATTGAACCCAGTGGCATTCTACTTCTGAGCTACACTCCACCCCTAGCTATTTGTTTGTTTTTGAAACAGCATCTCTCACTAGATTGCTGAGAGTTTTGCTAAGTTTCTGAGACTGGTCTCCAACCTGCAGTCCTCCTATCTCAGCCTCCCAAGTATTGGGTTTATCAGTGGGCACCACCATGACCAGCTCCTAATGCTCTTTGAATTGCATTCCCTCTCATTCTTCCCTTTTCTTGGGAAATATGTTTGCAGACTTCCTTCTGTCTGTATTGTTTTCTTTAATCCCAGCTGGCAATGTCTCTGCTGATAAAATCCCACTTCTATTCCCGGTTTCTGCTCAGACAGCTGAGTAAGTCTATGGTTTGTGCCCACTCTAATCTCCTTATCAAATGGCGAGTCAGCCACACACCTAATGTTCTATTCCAAATACCCCTTCTCATTTTTTGAATATGGAAAGGCTGTGTGCCTTTCCTTTTTGCTTAAAAATTGCTTCTTCAACTAATTTCTCTCTTGTATTTACTGTAAGCAGCCAGGAGGAATCAAGCCACTCCTTCAACACTTGGCTTGGGAATTTCCTAACTCAGGTAAATATTCAGTGTCATCACTTGCAAATGTCACCTTCCACTAAATACTTGAACAGAAACATAATCTAGCCAAATTCTTTGCCACTTTATATCAAGGCTCACCTTTTCTCTGTTGTTCAATAGCAGTTTCTCATTTCCAGCGGAGAACTCACTGGAATTTCATTTCATGTCCATACTTCTATCAGTACTCCCTACATTATTATTTATGTATTCTCTGAGAAAAAAGAAGACTTTTCCATACCTCTCCTCTTCCTTCTCACCAGAATTACATTTAGCAGTTCCTACACAGCAATTCTGGCTTTTTCTAGCAGGCACCTACAACTCTTCCAGCCTTTACTCACTACCCAGTTCTAAAGCTTCCTCTACATTTTAAAAGTATGTATTAATGCAGTACCCCCTTGGTATTTGTTTCCACATTAGTTTTCTCCAAAGAAATTGAACCAATATGGTATGTACATGTATAATTCCTTGTGTAAGTTTACTATAAGTAATTGGCTTATGTGATTATGGAGGGTTAGACATTCCATGATCTACTCTCTATAAGCTGGAGTCCCACAAAATCAAGGTGTGTAATTTCAATCCAAATCTCAAGGCCTGAGAACCAGATGACCAGTGGTTTAAGTCCAAGACCAAGAGAAAGAGCTAACCAATTTCTAGCAATCAGGCATAGAGAGCAAATTTTCCCTTCTTCTACCTTTTTGTTTCATTTGGACCCTCAGAAGTTTAGGGTATGCCCATCCACATTGAGGAGTAAAATTTGTTTTACTCAGTTTACAAATTCAAATGCCAATCTCATTCAGAAATATCCTCAAAGAAACACCCAGAAATAATATTTAGCCAAATATATGGGTATCCTGTAATTCAGTCAAGCTGATATACAAAATCTACCATCAAAGACTAAGATGGTTAGTATTCAATAACTGTTGAATAAAATAAAAGGCAATACCATTATCTGTGATATTAAGACTGGCTTCACTGTAATTCAGAGACATGCAATTGTTTAGAATTGTGTGACTCTTGAAAAACAAGCATAATCAAACCTTAGTACATTAGGCACAGTATCTAGAAATGTAGAGGGTCTTCTGCTCAGTCCTCTAACCTGAGTAATTGCAAAATATGCAATTTGTACTGTCTCCTGGTTAAATTACAAGAAGGATATAAAAATAAACAAAAAAGCAAAGTAAAATATCCCTGAGGTTAAGTGTGTATTACATGTTAATACTTGCAAATTAGTTGTTTATGCCTTGCAAAGAGTTGGAAAGAGTTGCTTAAAGTTTAACTAGTTTGCAAAGTTAACATTTGGCTCACACGGTGGATGCTGATCTGTGCCAATTCTCCCCAAAAGAGTCATTCATTTGTTCATCAAATATTTAGTGAGCAACTAATCAGTACTACTAAAATGGTCACACAAATAAAATTGATTAAAGATTGTGTTCATACTCAAATTTTCTTTGGACTTACAGGTTAATTTTAACTTAAAGCAACATAATTTACACAGCATGGGATTTACAAACAAGGGATAATTTTTATAGAAGATTTAGCATAATTGTGATGTTTCTCTTTCTTGTTTACACTCATGGTTGTGGTTTGAAGGCACTTGGAGTCTTAGATTTCTTATCAGAGGCCTGATTTATTTGGATAATTAGACCTGAGTTTCTAGAAAAGGCTTTTATTTATTTTACTTTATTTTTTGCATTAAGCAAAACTACCCTGAGGGTCTCCCTTTAGCCCTCTGGCTTGATAAAGTATGATAGTATGTAGTTCATCCTAATGGGATAAATTAGTTACAACTTGTTGGATGTTTATTCTTCAGTAATATATGACGTACAACTTACGTACATCATTGTTTTTTTGAAGGAGTCTATAGTTCTTGGCTATCACTATTACTATTTTCAAATTATATAAAACAAGTGGGAGGCTTGTCAATTTCTGCCACTTCTTGATTTTAGCATGCTGAGACTTGGGGCTACTAACTGAGTATTAGCATACAACCCAGGAGGGCTTGGCTGCTTGGGACCTGAGGCTGTGGCAGGAGCTGCCCTCCAGCACAAGGATGCCCATTAAAGAGCTTAGGCAGTCAGGAAAACAAGGAAGAGGTATTTTATTGCCAATGTTGGGTAATCTGATGCCTTGGGGGGAAGTGAGTGAAAGCCAGACAACCTTTCTGTAAGTTCCTTTGGATGGGAGCTGGCAGAATCCAGGACTGGCAGTTTTCCATCATGGAATATCCATTAACCTTGTTTATCTCTGGAAAAACACTGCCCCATTTCCACAATCTGTTGCTCGTCAAAGAATGGTGCAAGAGACCATCTCTGAGTTCAAGGAGAGGATGCGCTTTCCAACTCTGCGAAGAGTTCTGGATGCTGATTTCTCCTCTTTGTTCTGAGATAGTAGGTGACATGCCATAGAACATAATCTGCACACAGGAGACTGATTCAAAGAGGTGCTCCTTAGATTCTGGTAACTACGCACCATAGGCCTCCTATGACCAGAGTGTGGCTTTTGGACTTTATGGGTGATGTTATGTCTTGGAAGCTAAAGCTGAATGTAAAATTTGAATTCTTACCTTGACTTCCAGTTTCCCCTTGATACCATATCCCAGCAGCGTTGTTGACTTGTGGGGCTAATCTATATCTTTCTCCCTAGTTCAGTCTACATCACGTGTGGCATTTCAGCACATTCAAAGTCATAAAGCACTTTCATCTGTCTTCAGAGCAACCAAATAGGTGTTTCATATAAATGCTTATAAATGAAATAATCTATACTAGAGTTGTAAAAGAGTTTGATTAGACTCGTGAAATATGTTATTCACAGTAGTGGTTATTAAACATGAAAGCAGGATACAATATGTGGTTTTAAGTTACCAGATGTAGCAATCTTCAGATAAGAGAGAACACTACTTCCTTGGGTGATTAATTGCCATTTTACCCCAAGACAACTGTGGAGAGAGATGAGTAAAGATGCTGCTGAATCAAATGTAGAAATTCTTAATTTTCTCATTTAAATCTAATTAACTTATACAATGTCTTTTTAGAAAAGACATTGAAGCAAGGTATAGTGGTACACACCTGTAATTCCAGTACTTGAGAGGCTAAGCCAGGAAGATCACAGGTTCAAAGTCAGTCTCAGCAATTTAGTGAGACTCTCAGCAATCTAGTGAGACCCTGTTTTAAAACAAATAAACAAACAAACAAAATTTAAAAAAAGGGCTGGGGAAGACAGGTGTGGTGGCATATGCTTGTAATTCCAGTACTTGGGAGACTAAGACTGGAGGATCACAGGTTCGTGACCAGCCTCAGCTACTTAGTGAGGCCCTCAGCAACTTAGTGAGACCCTCTTTCAAAATAAAGACTAAGAAAAAAGGGCTGGGGTATAGCTTGGAGGTAGAATGCCCCTGGGTTCAATCCCCAGTATTAAAAAAAGGGGGGGGGGGGACTGGGGTTTAGCTCAGAGGTAGAAGTAGAATGCCTTTGGGTTCAAACCCTCAGTTTCCCCCTAAAAAAAAGAATAAAGAAAATACGTTGAAAGTTAATGCTTAATTTTAAAAATATTTAAAAATGAATGACAGAATACAGACTTAGAGAAACAATGTACTAGTTATATACAGTCTATGCATCACTTAGTGATGGAGATATGTCCTGAGGAATGCGTCATTAGGCTATTTCCTCATTGTGGGAACATCATCAACTATGCACACAAATTTAGATGATACAGTCTGCCATATATATCTAAGCTATATGGTAGAAACCATCATATATGGTCCGGTCCCTCATTGAAGGAAACAGGATTATGTGGCACATGATAGTAGTTTGTGCCTCAGTCTTCACTCAACACAGACTGAATCAACTTTAAATAGTAATTTTTTTCTAAGTAATCCTTAGGAAAAAAATCCAGAGAAGATACCATAGAATTCTGTAATATGTTGCTTATCAACCATTATATTCAGAAATTATTTATCATCCATAAACTCAAGCCTAATATTCTATATTTAAATGTGTGTTAATAGATAAAAAGAAATTCATATCTATGTATAATATAATTAAATGCAACATAAATATAAGCTATAGTTGTATATATTATACATATTTCCATATATTGGCCTGAGCACATTAAAATGCAATATTAGCAGAATAATAATATTCATAGTAGACTATTTTTGCTTGTTACACTTGACGAATAAAGGATATTTCAATATTAAAAAAAATAAGATTATATTCTTATTGAATTGGATATCCTATTAGACACTCATGGGAGGCATATAAATTTGCTTTCAGTACTTATGTAACATATCTATGCAGTGGGCCAATCATTGTGCTAATTGCTTCCACATTATGCCATTGAATTTCCATAAAGCTCCTGTTATAAAGAAATTCCTAACCTGTTTAACAGATACATTCCACATAGGGATAGGATGTCATGTTAAAGTTCAACTAGCTGAAGAATATTATGTCATGAAACATGAACACTAATGTAAAAGGTCATGGGTGATAAGGACCCCTCTAACCAGGGAATTCTATCTCCATAATTGATTCATTTAAAAATAAAACAAAAAGACTCTGAAATAGTCTCTATATGAAAAATATTGGACTAAAATCAGAGTCAGGAGACATATCAGTGTTTAAATTATCTAGATTCTGTGATTAACTATGTGTTCTGTATGGAACCATAGTTTTATTTTCTTCTCAATCTATAAACTCTATATAGTGGTTGTAATTAACACTTATTAAATGTTTTGACCACGATCCATAGGAGGAAATACATTGTACAATGCAACTCAGTAACACACACACACACACACGCAGGCATACAAGTACACATAATTTCACTGAACATCAGAAGTGTTTTTACTACATAAAATATATACAAAACATTCTCATATTTTATAATTTGTTCTATTTTACTTTTAAAAATAACATTTATAATCCACTAAAATGATTTCACAATCTACTAATTAATCTCGACCTGAAGTTTTAAAAGAATTATGACATATTAATATTGCATTTTACCACTCCCCAAACCAAACTCATTCATGCCAATTCTTACTCAAAACAACCATTGCAGGAAACAGATGCTCTATCTATACATATTCAAAACACTTAAGATAAAATTTAACTGATGTTTTCTTTTGTTTGAAAAATGATCCATCTATTTCAGGAAAAAATAGTAAAGTCCTGAGCTATAGAATAATATGAAAAGAACAAAGGTTAACATGATTCATTGAGAAAATATGCTTATTAAAGCATGTGGAACATCATAACAGGAGGTAGCTATGAAGACCCTGTGTGAAACAGATCCCAAGAACAGGACCTATGCTTGTCTGCATTAAAGGCAGTAAGAGAATTGATACATACCTTTAACACATCTTCTGTAAGTTAAAAAAACAAAACAAAAAAAAAAAAGAGAAAGAAGTAAAAGAGGGTGATTGTTCATTCCCTGTTTACTTGGGTATTTGCAAGGAGAAAACTTTGTATTTTCTAATAATAAGGAAATAGATGTTCTAGGAATCAAAGCCAGTTTCATTAAGAATGTGCTCTTGTTTCCCAAACAACTATAACTTTTATACTCTTTTGTTTTTAAATATGTGTTTGCTTCACTAAGAAATCTGAGTTTATCCTTTGGATAGTGTGTCAGTTCATTCCACAAATGTTTCTGTGGTACTTCTATAGTATCTAAACTGGGATCTAAAGATAAGACATATGAAATTTCTGCCTTTACTGAACTTACATTCCTATGAAACTCAGTGGGTCTTCCCATATATTTGCATACACACGTATAGACTGAGAAGCGTTAACAAAACCATGTACAACTTAATACATAATGAGTAAGCATCTAGCCTTGGAGAGGCAACTGAAGATGAAGAAATTGCATGTGTACAAATCTGAATATTTTATGGTCTAGTGTTAACAATCTGGTTTGCTGTGTATAAAGTGGCTCAACATGGAGTAGTGATGTGAGATGAAACAGGTGTGTGTGAAGGAGTAGAAGTGAGATCTGACAAGTAGAAAGTATAAGGGGGAGCTGGGCGTGGTGGTGCACGCTTGTAATCCCAGCATTTGGGAGGCTGAAACCGTAGGATCTGGGTTCGCGGCCAGCCTCAGCTACCTAGTTTGGTACTCCACAACTTAGTGAGACCCGGTTTCAAAATAAAGAATAAAAAATAGGGCTGGGGGTGTAGCTCGGAGGTAGAATGCCTCTGAGTTCAATCCCCAGTACCACAAAAAAAAAAAAAAAAAGAAAATATAAGGGGAAGTTAAAGAAAGGATTTTTTTCATATGGTAGGTAGTCATTCTCTAAGGTCAGATTTATAACTTTGGTTTCCATGAAGGGAGTTCATGAGTTTGGAAAGAAAAATATTACATATTAATTTTCCTTAAACTTCAACTAAACTTTGATACTTTCTTCATTTATGAACATAGGCAACATATCACATCTGAATTGAATTATTATCTTTGACTTTTATACCAATACATGGCATAGATATGTCTACATTCTAGTAGCTAGAGATATCTTAAAATATTGTTTATGCTCATGAGTATATTTAAATTATGGTACTTACAGGTCAAATTCTAGATCTTATTATTTAATGTTCTGAAAAAATTCATATATATGATTAAATATAAAATTTGTTTTTCAACTTTTTGAGAACTATTTTTCAATATGCCTAGTTTACTTTTGTAATCTTGGAAACCGTAATGTTTTTAAAGGTATTATTCTGAGAGAGACCTATAGCTTTTCTAGATTGCTCTCCTGTTCTGAGCACAAGATTACAAACTCAAATGCCTGCATTGCATGCAGGTGACATCAAGGACTGGTTAGGAAAAAAAAGGTCAGTTGAAAGATCAAGATAACAATCTAGAGGGAAAAAATGATTGGGAGTTTCATGGAAGCTGAATAACCAACATCCCTGTTTTCTGTTCAAATTTGGATCTGGATGAAAGACAAGAGAACAGGTCGGAGGGAGTTCAAAGTATCACCTTTTTAACTAACAAAACTGATTTTAGAAAAAGCAGTTCATTCCCTGGCTGCCATAACTCTGGTGGCCCCATTGGAAAGGATGGTAGAGAGGAGTCCCCCAGAGTCCTAGGGCACAGAACTGGCTCAACAATAGCATGTTGCAACCTGCTTCACGTCCACGGCCACAGACGCTGATCCTGCTGGACTTAAACAAGCTTATGTAGCAGGGCTGGTTTGGGCAGGTCTCTTTCAACAAGGTTTTTTGCCCCAGGCAACCTTGAAGTGGGTCTAAACAATGTTATTTCTGTGCACTCCAAGGCCAAAAATGTTCTCCCTCTTCTGTTTCGCTTCCTAAGTTTACTCTTGTTACAACTGTCCAACAGAACTTATCAGAGGTTAAATAAAATTGAATAAAAACACAGAGAAAAACTTCATTAATAAAATACCAACAATGTGAAGACACCCCAAATTTGAATATAATTCCTTCCATTGTGAAATTCGCTCTAAAAAACTAAAATCCAAACACTAATCTCTTTCCAAATTTTAGTCTTAAAATTCAAAAGAATGAAAGTCTGAATTCAAATTCAATTGTTCTTTTGAATTAAAAAATCCATGGTAATCACTGTTGTCTGATTCTCCTAAGAGCTGGGCAGAGGGGCTTCCACAGTCTTGACAGTCTGTGAGTTTCTTCCAGTGTGTGTAGTCAAAGAGTGCTCTCCTTGGGCTCAGTATGGTTCCTGCAGGGCTGCAAAAAATACAATGTCCAATGCTGAGTTTCTTAGAAATGTAACCCGTTAAAAGTTTTGTTTTTTTTAAAAAATTTTTTATTGTAGTAATTCATGCAATATAGCATACATCTTTGTTAAGTACGAGTTGTTAACAGCATATTTGCACACAATTCTCATTTGACCCCTTCCCCAATTCCCACCCCAATCCCCTCCCCCTCCCTCCCCCTCAGGTTCAGTTCAGTGAGTGACCTTGATATGATTGTGTAAGTACATCATGTGCTTTAGGGCGTCCCTCTGCCCCATTGCGTCCACTACAATTAAATCAACTTCGTTGCTTATCGAGGATCACTCCTTTTCATCTGGAGACCCTCCTATGCCCCGTCTTCTCCCTAGCATCCACAAGTTTACATTTGCACTGGTGGGCCATACTTACCACATTTGGGAAAGAAGCAAAACCTCAACCTCTAAAGTAATTATCTCAGAAAAAAATTATATTCACAGAACGTGAGGCTTAGTATGTTGTCCAACGCTGTAGTCCCAAATGCAATGTTCACCTGAGGAAGAGGCTGGATGTGTGCTGGTACGGTAGTCAGAATAAACCCCCTTCCAAAGATGTCCAGGTTCTGATCCTCTGGAACCTGTGATATCTTTCTTACAAGGCAAATAGGATTTTGCAGATTTTATTAAGTCAGAACTTTTGAGATGGGGAAATTGTGTTCATGTGCACACGCGCACGTGTGTGTGTGTGTGTGTGTGTGTGTGTGTGTGTGTGTGTGTGTGTTAGGAGCATTCTACCTCTGAGCTACACATCCAGCCCTATTTTATTTTTATTTTGAGCCAGGTCTCACTAAATTGAGGAGGGCCTTGCTAAGTTGCTGAGGCTGGCTGCAAAACTGAATTCTTACTGCCTCAGCCTCCCAAGTACTGGGATTACAGGTGTGCCCTACCACACCAAGCTGAGATTATTCTTGATTATCTTTGTGGGCTCAATATAATCATAAGGGCCCTTATTCGAGGAAGGCAAGAGCGCCAGCCTCAGAGAAAGATTAGGGCACACTATGCTGTTTCTTTGAGGATGGACAAAGGGGCCATCAGTCAAGGAATACAGAAGGCTGCTAGAGACTGGAAAAGGCAAGCAAATGGAGTTTCTCCCTACGGGCATCAGAGGGAAGGCAGCCCTGTCAGCTCCTTGATTTTAGACCAGTGGGCCTCTTTTTGGACTTCTGGCTTCAGGAACTATTAGTGAACAAATTTATGTTGTTATGATTTTGTGGTAACTTGTGACACCAGCAATTGAAGAGTAATACAGGTGCTTAAGAGATTACGTTCTGAAACAAAACCAGCCTGCTCAGCTTGACCACTTTCTAGATGTGTGACCTCTAGGCCCAGCAGTATGTGCTGAGGTCTCTGAATCCCCTGCATGTGTTAAGTGCTAAGACCACTACTTTTACTGTTCAAAGCATAGACTTCCCCATGGGATTGCCTGTGCTCAGTAAAGCCCAGAATCTTCTAGGTTCTGTGCAGTTGGTGCCTGTTGAGGTCAGGCTCACTTGACCTGAGATCCAGGTTTTTAGAATCCCTTAGTCACTATGCTGTTAAAGCCAAATTGGCACCCCCTCCCCATTTGGAGACTATATTTGCTGTGTGCCATAACACTTTGCTTTAGGCTGTCACCATCCATAAAACAAGCCAAGAGTCACTGCATCACAAACAGTGCATATAAGATAACGTACAACACACTGTAATCATCCATCAGGGTTGAAATATCATGTAACCTAAAATTTAAAGCCTTTTTTCCAAGTCATGGAACTTTTAAAAAGCCAAGTGCAAAATTATAAAAAGCAGCCGCACGAGGCAATTAGAGCCCCCATAACCGACTGAAATCAAAACATCTCCCCCATATACAAAAAATTCCAGGGCCCCAAGCCCCTCAGGATATTTAAACATGATTAATTCCCTCCCTTCCAGCCATTTATTTCCCAGTGTTCCCAACCAATGCACCAAATGTTGGGCTGTTTAGAGGAAAATCCTTTTTTCCTGCCCATATTCAAACAGAAATGAGAAACAAGACAAAGGAATAAAGTACATGTGCATAAAAATATTAACCTTATTACCAAAAAAGCTGATATCAGAGGATATGGTTTACAGGTGTTTTCAAGGGAAGAATGAATCGAGGTGTGGAGAAAGGCCCAAAATCCAATGCGAATACCTATTTCTCCACATGGAAAAAATTAGCCACAGCAACTAGAACACCCCCCTTGACAAGGATAAAAGCCTGGCTTAGATTGACATGGTAAAGAAGATTCAATGCAGGTAGTGAGTTACATGTATTGTTCAGGTTAGTCAGGCATGGTGGTCATGACCTGCAGGCCACTCCCAATGACACAAGGTCCCATCCCCGTAGACTTCCAGACCCTCTGATGTTAGATTCCATCAAAATGTTCTCCGTGGAAAGACAGCTTTGTGATACCCATCAAATGATAATTACTTTTTAAAAAAAATTGTGGCATGAATAAACTAGCAATGCAAGAAGCAGCCATTTAGGCATTGTTTTGTGATTAACATGACTGAGTGGGACATAATTCACAATTACCTAGAGGATCCCATTAGAGGAAACACTGGATTAAACCCAGCATTTGTAGAACCCCCATGAATCGTGAAGTCAAAATAGAATAAGACCCATTCCTAAGACACATTTATAAGATGCTTTTGATTTTTTTGTCCTTAGTGCGTCATATGAATGAACATACCATAAGAAAATTCTTGCTTATTTTTAGAAAGAATTTGATTTCCTAGCCCATATTCATTTAATTGTGCAGCTTAAGATACAAGCTCAAGTGTGAAGGCCGATTTATCTGGAATTGTCTTGGCTTGAAGTTTGCAGTGTGTGGTTCGAGTGATGGGTTCATCAGTCCTCAAGGAGTCTGGAAGTGGTTAAGATGGAGCTGCTGAGATGTGTTTATAGCTGACAGCCTGCCTCTGGTAAGTCTGAATCTTGCTCACTACAGGAACAACACACTGCTCTGCTTTACTAGTTGTGCATTTAAAGACTTCTCTGATATTTTCATTGTAAGCTACAGCCTGAAAATTTATTCATCATTTGCTGCTTCAGTGCTATGGCCCATTTGTATTCTCTGGTGATAGCTGCAAGTAATTTATGTTGCTCAGATACATCTGTGACTCCGTGGTGCACATGGGCTCTGTGTGGATTGAGCTCCGGAGTAACTAAAACCCCAGAAAGTTGCTTTATTGCCAACATAAATCCAGGACGTTGATGTGGAAGGGCTTGGGTAGCTTAAGAGAAACCCATCGTGACCACCAAAAAGTCACACAACATGTGTGTTCAACCAACACTCAGCCTCTCTATGATTTTCAGGAAAATTCAAAGGGTGCATTGTATATTTAAAATTATATTTAAAAATATGAAGATATTGCTTTAGGTCTAGAGAACCTTTAAAATGGCTGCAATATTTTAAGTTTTACCACTACATTCTTTAAATTAGTTGCACTATTTTAGATTCTATCTCTGATGACTTTCAGGGTTTTCCCCCCTGTGAAGTAAGGTTTTCTGTTGATGTGGGTTCCTTGTGAAAATTGTTGATTTCACTGTATTAGGAAAGCATGAGATTTGGGGATTTTTTTTTTTTTTTTTTTTTGTGGGGCTTGTTTTGTTTTGGAAGATGATCATGGGTAATTTAATGGAGCTGGCAAGAAGGAAAGGGTCTTGTTAAGAACCTCCCTGAACCCACTCTTGCTGGCTTGGAGACTGGGCATCAGCCCTCAGCAAAGGAGGTGCTCCAGGGTGCTGAATGCTTCCTTCTGTCTCTGGGGCTCAGGCAGGTGGCCCCAGCCCTATCAGGATGATCATTTCCTATGCCTGGGAGGCATTTTGTTCATTTCTTGGGAGTCTTCCTCACAGAATATCCTCAGAATCTAGTAGAACTAGCATTCAAGAAGATTAAAATTCCATATTCCACCACTGACAACACAATTTTACAGCAAAATGGCCATGGTTCTTGCTGTAACATACAACCCCAAGCCCTAGTATGGTACACTGTGACTTTCAATTGCTTCAAACATGTGCCCGCCACTGTCACCCCCAACCCCTGTCATGTGCCTTAATGTGCTGCACTCATTTCTCAAATGTGTAGAAGTTTGTAGATTGAACATGTTAACCAGCTTCTCCATCTGGTGTTTTGTCTGTCTTGTTTTCTCTTTTGGTTTGGTCTGGAATGAGCCCAAGAGGACACAGTTCTACTGGAAATTACTTTCTCTGCCATGGCATGAAGGCGCGCGTGTGTGTGTGGACATACTGTGCCTGAAGGCATGACATCCTGGCAAGGCATGTAACTCCCTCTTTCATAGGAATAGTTATGGGCTTGTTCTCTACATGGAGGGTCAGGAGATGGCTAGTCACACACCAATTCGAACTAACTACTAAAGAGGAAGAGATAATACACTTGGTGGCTTATAAGACATTACCATTATTATTCTAGAATGCAGTCCTAGATTGACTCATCATGGTTCTGGGACTTGAAATGTGCAGTCTTGCCTTCAGCATAGTGCTCAGTGATGCTCCATTAGAAATTATTATCTCAATGCATTTTGGAGAAATCAACTCAATCTTAAGTCATTCTGGATCCCCAGTGACACAGATTTTGCTGGTGGGGTGGGGAGAAATAATACCCAGTTTGGACGACATGAGAGGATGCAGTGATGGCATCTGAGAAGGGCAACCTGCAACCCAGAATACATCCAAAGGACCTATAAATCAGCTCAGCATCACTGAGCCAGCCCCTGAGCTATGATCTGGTATGTAGGGATTGGTAGTGAGGGTTGTCATAGCAAGAAGGCTAACAATTAGGTTGGTGATGACTTTGTGTATCCACTGGATAAGACTTCAATTAGAGACGCAGACCAGGGTCTGGGACAAGCCAAGGAGTCAAATCACAGTTGAGCAGGCAGAGCTCAGGAAAAGATTCCAGACTCATAACCATAACTTGAAGCAGGCATGTGAGACAGAAATCACACCAAGACTCAGTATGTGCATGGGTTCCCATGGCCTACCCCCAGGACTAGGTCTACAGCAGGGTTTCTCCACCCCAGCACTATTAGCATTTGGGGCTGGATAATTCTTTGTTTGGGAATTGCACTGTGCATTGCAGAGTTTTTTTGTAGCATCCCTCGCCACTACCCACAGGGTGGGTGCTGGTAATATTTTCCCAGCTATAACAACCACAAATATCCCCAGACATTAATAAATATCCCTGCATGGAAAAACTTGCCCTAGTTTGTTAAAAAAAAAAAAAAAAGAAAAGAAAAGAAAAGTAGTCGATAGCCAAAGACTATCCTGGCTGTGGGATCACTTTCCTGATCAGCATTGACTCAGGAATGGGTACAACAGAATATGTTAATTGAGAATCTCAGAGTCTGCAGACGAGCAGGGCAAGGGCTTGAACAAACCTATTCAAAGACTTCCTGTAGCAAAGTAGAAGAGACCATCAACTCTCAGAAGAGGAAGAGCTATAAATTTGCTTGGAGTTAAGAAGAGACTGGGAGAAGTCATTAAATCTAGAAATTTGAGCCACACTGAGTTTAAGGGAGAGGCCATGAATTTTTCCTTGGACTTGTCTGGAACGAGACCTATTATTCAGAATCTCCAGTCCTCAGCATCTGGTGCACTGTGGGATGGGGACTCTACATTCTCATTGAGCACTGAGTGAAGTCTCAGGTGTATTTTAATGATGAAGTCCATGCTTTTCACTTTACCTTGGGACCCATTCTCTTCTGGGTCCATGGGCTGGTTTCATTAGGAGAATCCTTCAGCATGTTACTGCTACAACTTTCCAGAAATAGGAAAGCCTTGGAGGCTCATGTGAACTCCCTGCAGAGAAGAATCCAGTGAAGTCCAGGGCACTTGTCATGCTGAATTTTATCTAAATACCTCTTTTCTTGAGAAAGATGGTGGCTGGCTCTGGAGCAGGTTTGATTTTGAAGCCAATGAGATGTGCCCCTCACTTTCATTTCCAATAATGATGGTCAACACTGGCATTTTGTCTGTACTGTGTTCTCAAGCAGTCTTCCTTAATACACCTGCAATCCCTAGGGAATTTTCAACATTTCTAAATTCAAGACTTCTGCCACTTCCCCTGGTCATTTCTATTTTTCACACATCTTTCCTTTCAGAAAAGGATTTGAATGTTACGTGGCCTCAGCAAAGAAGACATATTTATAGCAGAGGTACCTGCCTGGGTACTACCTAGGAAGAAGTCTGAATCATTTATTTCTCTAAACATACCCTGAAGCTCCAGAGAGCAAGTAAAGGCTGCTCCTAAGTGCTCTAGAAGCTCTGGTGGAGGCTAAGTCAGAGCCCCACATTCAGGGGGAGCAAAGCTGCTTCCCTACTCCCTCCACCAGGGCCTCAGGGAAGGAAGGCTAGTGTAACACTGGGGCACAGCATGTAGCAGATGGCAGGTTTTTGAGGTCTGATTTTGTTTGTTAAATGAAAATGAAAGTATTCCTTCAAGGCACTGGGAACTTCAGGTAAGTTTATATGAATTTTAGGAGGATTCAGATGGGGTTAATTTTCATTTCTACCGTCTGAGAAAATCCAAAGCAGCAACAGCTGACTTTTCCTAACTGACAGATCAAGAAGTTATCAATTAACTGATAGACTGGTGGCCTTTGGCCTTCCTCCTTCTGCTGTGTATTCTCTTTATGTTTGTTTGATTCTTGGGATTCAGTGCTACTTAGAAGAAAGCACTCTCTCTACTTGGATTCGACTTAAAAATCACGGACAAGTTTTCTAATCCACTTGGCACTTTCTTCCTAATGATTAACATTTGTACATAGATTGTAAAATTACATGTGGAAGAGTAATAAGGGTAGAACTTTGCTTAAGTTCTGTGCAGAATAAGAAAATTCCTTATTTTAGTATCATCATAATTCCTTGTACTCAGTATATTTAGGATTTATTTTATATAGTTGAATGATTATCTTTTTTTGCCTTTTTATATTGTTTTGAAGAGTGTTACATATGTGTATCAGAGGCAGAGAGAGAGAGAGAGAGACAGAGAGAGAGACAGAGAGAGAGAGAGAGATAGTTTTGTTTTAAGCATTTCAAAAAGGCTTAACTTGGTTATTCAGGAATGATCTCAATTTTGTTTTGCACATATTTTGCTCAGAATTTTATCCAGAAATTTAAGGAAATGTTAACTCTTCTGTGGTCAAATCCCTTTTTAAATTCTAGCAATTTCAGCCTGAAGAAATATTAAGAAGAAATATTCAATGCTCGATATTTAGACCTTAGTTTCCATTTCTGTTCTTATATTTCCAATGGATTGACAATCTGTTTGTTGGCCTTTGAAACATATCAGCAGGACTGAAAAGAGGACCCATAGAATTTTTGCCTTTCCTGTTTACTATGCTTGCCTTTCAGGATTCCTTCTTGACAGTATACCCCAAATACTAGAACTTGCCAAGAAACACTCAAACTAAAATAATGTTCCCACTCACATCATTTTTTAGACTTCTCTCCACTTACCATTTGGCTGTGTGGCAGAATATGGTAAACTGAATAAAGTCCAAGTACTGGGTCTAAGAGCAGATCTTAGGCCTGCTCATTGCTAGCTCTGAAATTTCAGAAAATTGGAGAGATTAAAAATTCATACTTTGGCTTAGCACAAGTTTGAAGTCTCAAATAGTGGTGATTTCTGGCTCCATCTCCCCATTCTCATGAGAGACTAAAGAAATGAAGTAGGATTCATAATCTATTGAATCCAAAGTCATACTAAAAGAGTAATTGAATTCCAAGATCCTCATATAAAGCTCAATTAATGGAGATGACTTGCTTTAGTCATATGTAAAGCACTTAGAACTTCAGATACAAATAAAATACTAAAGGTACAATTCCTCCTGTGGCCTTAGAGTCTCTTCCTCTGCCTTCACATGAGGTGAGGTCTTAGTTTTCTCAACCAGATGGACCAAGCTTTCAGAACACTCTTGGAGACCCATCATGATGTCCCCTCTTTCTTATTGGAAAGATGTTTTCTACTTTGTCCCCTTTATTCTGATCCTCCTCACCCCCTTAGAAGTTAAATATATTTCCTCTTGTCAGGTGGCAAATGGTACACCAAGAATGTCTGACTCTTCTTGGTGCTCTGGGAAGTAAAGGTTTAGCACCCAAAGGCAGTTGTTTTCCTTTAGTGGAGAGAGAAGGGAAAAATAGGAACTGGATGGAGTCTTGCCCATGTAGTTCTTCTATAAGCTTGGGTGAATTATTTCACCTCTCAGTGGCTCAGTATCACTGATATGCTAGAGAGGTCAGAATATTCCATTTGAGAAATCATTCTTTATGAAATTATATTGATGTTGTTTAACATGGAATTATATTTAAAAGCTTTATAAAATTATTGTGATATTACTTACCATTAAAGCTAAAACATCTTAAAGAAAAAATATAAGTAACTGTTTGAAGTCTAATTGTGAGAATTAAAGGAATTGAGAGAGGAGGTGATTGTATATACTTTATTATACTAAAAATAGGAAAGCTATTTACCCAGAAACTACAACTATGAATACCTCTTAGGGGAAAAAAAGAAGAAAAAAGTAGATGTTCTTGCTATATTATTATTTTTTAAATTTTATTTGTTTAATTCAGTGATATGAGTGAGGTAAACCCTTTTGGTAATAATCCCATTGGGGAACTAAGAAAGCCTTTAATTTATATGCAAAAGTCTCATATTTACCTCTATGTTCAACTTTTTCTTTACCTTTTATGGATAACTTGGCTCCTGGGATAGAGTAGGCCTGCACAGTGCTGTTTGAATGAAGAAATGTGGAAAATCACGAAAATGGTTCCTTAAATGAATAGCTGGTAGTTTGTAGATATACGATGGCAGAAAACTAGATAGAGACTCCTTATAAGTGAGAAGGAGGCATCCCAATTTTCCCATTTTCTCTAGAACTCTAGAGAAAACGCAGGTGAAAAAAAATGCTCTTCATGAGTTAGTTGGAGAGCTGCCTTGGATTTTTTTTTCCTCTAAAATTTGGATTTTTTTCCTGGGAAAGTTCTTCATATATGTTTCATGACACTATTTGACTTTTTGGTTTTTTTTTTTCTTTGCGGTACTGGGGATTGAACCACCCAGTAGCATTCTAACTCTGAGCTATACGCGCAGCCCTGTTTTTTATTCTTTATTTTTGAAACATGGTCTCACTAAATTGCAAGGGGACTCACTAAGTAACGGAGGCTGGCCACGAACCTGTGATCCTCCTGTCTCAGCCTCCCAAGAACTGGGATTACAAGTGTGTGCCACCATGCCTAGTTTATTTGACTTATTTTAATGAAGTAGTCTTTGTGATGCAACCTAACTAGAATATAGGAAGTTGAAAATGCATTTATTTATAGTACAGCTAAGCACATAAGTAATCTGAGTAGTAGCAAATATACTAATTAGAGTCAATTCTACTATAAGTCTACATATGTATTCCTAAAGCATTATAGAAGTTGGCACATTGAAACCCACAGAGTCTATGGGAAAAATGGGATCAGGGACATAACACTCAAAAACTGTCAGTGACACATAATAAAGACAGGGATTTAATAAAAATGGTGGGGGCAGTTTTGTCTGTGTTAAATGGTTAAGAAATGAATAAATACCACAATAAAATAAGAGTTTACCATGAAAAAGATGGATGTTTGCTTGTGGAGTTGGGTGCCCCAAGGGTTGCAGTTGATAAATTATTATGAAGCAGTGAAAGGAGGTTATTAGAAGACAGGTCATAAGTTAAAGCAGCCAGGCTTGGTGGTGCATGCTTGTAATCCCAGTACTTGGGAGGTTGAGACCGGAGGGTCCAGGTTCGCGGCCAGCCTCAGCTACTTAGGCCCTCCGCAACTTAGTGAGACCCTGTTTCAAAATAAAGAATAAAAAATAGGGCTGGGGGTGTAGCTCGGAGGTAGCCTGTCAGTTCCATCCCCAATACCACACACACAAAAAAAAAAAAAAGAAAAAGAAAAAAGAAAAAAGAAAAAGAAAAGAAGTTAAAGCAATAGATGTGGATGGGTGTGGCTCATCACATGCACAGAGACTTGCCGATGTTTCAGCTCTGTGTGGGTATGCTTTTTATGTATTCTGCACTGCTCAGTTCAGCTGGGTAGTTTTCCTGAGCTCAGCTGTGCTTCTCACAAACACAATTGCACATAAAAAACTTGAAATTTGCATTAGACTCAAATTGTTTCCTGATATATTAGTTGCGTTGGGGTAAGTTCATGTTTTCAAAGCAATCATTTATAGCAGAACTGACTGTATATGCAAAGTACCTACCAATGATTGCGGCGAGCGTATTCTGAGCCCTCTTCATGTGCCAGAAACAGTTGTAAGCTTTTGACATGTATCAACTAACTCATTAAACCCTAATACAATCCTATGAAGTAGGTAGTATTATTACTCTTTCTTTGTAAAGTAGGATACTGAGCCACTGAAAGGTGAAGTAACCTGCCTAAGTTGATAGGACTATGTGGGCAAAACTCCATCCAGTTCCTGTTCTATCCTTCTTCTCTTGCTGCTAAAAGGAAAATACCTGCCTCTGGGTGCTAAGCCTCTACTTCTCAGAGTAGAGAGAACAGTTGGATATTCTTGGTGTATCATTTGCCACCTGACATCTGTAGCAAAATGCATTAATTCCTTCAAACCAGTGGAACATTCATTCAATATGACCTAAAGGGTCTGATGATCAAGAGATTGTTGAAGTTATGCCACATGGACCCAATTTGTTAACTTCCCTCATGGATTAGTCTTCAACTTGATATATCTCCTGACTAGATCAAGTTGAATTATATATATATATTTGGTACCAGGGATTGAACCCAGGGATATTATACCTCCATGCTACACCCCAAACCCTTTTTATACTGTATTTTGAAACAAGCTCAAATTAAGTTGCTAATCGAACCTGTGGTCCTCCTGATCTCAGCTTCCTAAATACTGGGATTACAGATGTACACTTCCACAACCAACAGATTTTTTTGTTAGTGGTACTGGAAATTAAACCCAAGGACATTTTACTTCTGAACTATACCCCAGCCTTTTAAATTTTTATTTGAAACAAGGGTTTACTAGATTGCCAAGTTG